>CM060467.1:965000-1045000 GCA_030544235.1 Lepturacanthus savala
CTGGAAAAAATATTTCACTCTATTTTTGAGAGCTTTTAGGTCCTGAGGGCTGATATCTGAAAGCTTGACCTGAAAAAGACTGAGATCCACTTCAATAAAGCCCAGAACTATTCACATGTATGAATAAAACACTGTTGATCTGAAACATTTGTCTTATTCATAAAACTAATATCTCTGCATCCGTTCCTTTAAAATCATGCTTTTTTTTGAATAAAACGTCAGTAATTTGCCTCTAAAATCTTGTAAAAATCACATTTTTAGACTTGAAACCTGTTTATTTGGATTCATTGACTTTAAGAATTTAGTTACACCAAGTTTTACTATAGTTAATGATCTGAGAAGAAGTAGTTAATGACTTAATGACCAATTATTCCATTAATTTACCAAATACACTCCTGAAATTATAATTTTTCTCACTATAAATGTCATTTCTTGTATTTAATTCACTAAATAACCCTTTAGCGTCTAATTAAAGCAACAAAACGTGGCCTACAACACTAATACACCATGCAGTCTTTTATTGGTTGCACTGCGGCTGTAAATTTCCTCATATTTTACATTTTAATAGTCGACCTGAGGGTTTCACGTAACCTCAGCATGTTCCTCATTCACACCGTTCACACTAGACCTGTCAAACGTCCCGACGCTATAAATCCACGGAGCGTAGCGGCGGCTACTGGTTGGTTTTCCAGATGCTCGATGTTTAAACGTCTCTCAACAGGTGTAGAAGGAGAAGAAAGAGAGTTTGAGGCGTAAAAGGAGAAAAATGGGCAGAAAACGAGAAGGAATCGGTGATTGGGGTTAAAGTGCGTGGAAGACTTTGGGGATATTTATTAGACAACTCTCTTCCGGAGCAATCTGTTCCCATCGGAGTTCAAAAACAGGTAAAAGTGTCAGGATAAGATTATTGGAGCCGTAACAGCGGCTGGAAACGTCATTAATCTTTATACTGACCTTCTATGAAGGAGGATACAGTAAATCTACAGGAAGTCTTAATCCCAACTGAACCAACAGTTATAAGAGTGAAATCCACAATATAACAATGAGTTATACAAGAAAAAAGGTCAATAATTGATTAATTGAGTCGTTTTCAACTATTGCATCATTGCTGAAGCTCATACAGATCTACAGATCAATTATTTGATCAGATTTAACACTGAAACTGTTAGATTTCATCTTTATATCAACCAGGGTTCACATTAGCTCTGAGGGAACACGTTTCTACATCGTTGCAGCTGATTCTCAAACATATGAGGAAAAACCTTCTTGTTGAATGGTTAAAGTTTACTGGTTATATAAGCAGCGCTAACACGTTAGCCGGTTTAGCTGCTACTTTATTCCTCAAGCTAACACAGGCTAGCGATGCCAAAACAACAAACTTCCTAATAAAAGTGCACGCGTAGAAGAGAAGCATGCTACATGCTACATGCTACATGCTAGCTGCAGCGTTTTAATCCCTGCACTATCACCGAACAGAACTGAGCCTGAACTCATTTATTCACCTCACCTAGCTAATTTTCTGCAGGAAACACTGATATTCTTGATAAAAAGGTCACATTTGATCCTTTAACACACACACAAAGGGTGAATCAGTGACTCTGCTGGGATTTGCACGGGAACAATAGCAGCCATTAGCTCCATTGATGATAATGAGCCAAATTAGTAGCCGGCAGCTCCTGTGATCTCCAAGCAGCAGAAGGCTGTTCTGTCTCTGGCTACGTGACCTGCTTCATCTCTGTAGCTAGTCATTAACCTCCAAACCTTTCCCGTGCTCTCTCTTTATACAGAACCCCCTTCCATCCCAGCGCTACCTAACCCTGGCTGCCGGCCGCTTCCTTCCCACTCGTCATCTCTGGACATCCTGTATATGCCACAGAGCCTCCCTACCCTCTCATTTCCCTCCCTACTCCATCTTTCTCTTCCTGTTGTGCCCCGTGGATCTGCCCTCACTCTCTGCTGCTGTTTCCTGGATACTCCCTCGTATCTACCTCCTTTTTTTGTGCAACGGCAGCTTTCTGACGACGATGGGAATTCACGTCGCTTCTTGACACCGTGACCTACTTTCATCACTGAAGTGTGTCTGGAGCTTTGGTGTCAAACGCATTTTATTCAGTGTTAAAATATTAAAATAAATGCTGGAGGGAACAGAAGGGAACAGGCTCCAATCCTTGTTTTCAGGATGTTTTCAGGACTTGGACTCACACTGATTTAGATTATTTCAAGATTTGTCTTGATTCTTTTGGAACCAGACTCCTTTTGTTCCCAATCAATCAAAATCAGTCAATCAAACTAGATTAAACTGTTAAATAAGATGAAATATCCGCCAATGGAGGATAATTCTACTTGATATTAGACTCATTGAACTCAACAGCATGAGACCTCAGTCTGTTTTATTATATTTCATTTATTGTTCATTTCTATTGGTTTATGCTCCTGTATGTTGTGTGTGTGGTTGTTTTAAAGCACCTTTATAAATAAAGTTAAGTAAATAAACCCCAGAACTTTTCATACGTATATAAAACACAGTTGATCTGAAACATTTACTTGTCATTGGCTTTAATAATTTACAGTTAAACACCAACGTTTTATTATAGAAGAAACTAAATTATGGGTTTTAATGTATTGTTAGAAACCATTTTGGGGGAAAATGTGTATTTCTAAAACAAAAGCTGATCTCACTTGTTTTAATTCATTTCTATGGTTTTATTTTACACCAAAGTGTCAAAACTTGCAGTAAAATGTCCCTTAACTCCTCTTATGTTCTGTTTTCTACAAATTCATGGATGAATCCTAAAAAATGGAAGTAGTTAAAGACTTAATTACCAATTAATACATTAATTTACCAATGAAACAGCTGTGGTTGTTTTTAAACACCTTTATATTAATTTCCTAAGGATTCACGCGTGAATTAGACTCTTCTTTGGTGAATCAGTCGTTTAAGTTAGTGATTTGACTCCAAAACTGGTCACGAGCCAAATAAAAAATACTGGACATCATTTCAGAACCCATTAAATCATCTCTTTTAATTTTCCTCCTGTAGAAAAGCGTGATCTGAGACCCGTGTGTGACCCGTCTCCTACAACCAGCCGTCTACTGTCTCTCTTTTCCTTTCCCGTCCCTTCTGTTGTTGGAGTGGACGTCTCAGCCTGCAGGGGAGGTTTAACCAGGCGCCCCCATGCAGCTAAAGAGGAACCAGATGTTGCGTGTCGCGTTAAATCGAGATTCTCAAACACCAACTGACAGAAACCTGTCACCAGAAGAAGGACTGTAAACCTAAAATCTTCCTTTTTAATCAACGGCGTCGTTTAGGTAACCGACCCCCGTGGGAACGTGTATAAAAGGGGTCGTGTTTACACTTTCATCGATTCATAACCTCATATTTGACGCAGCTTCTGCTTATTTTTCTGATGCGAAAGCCTCCAGAAAACTAAACACCCAAAGATCCAGGAAGTGTTTGTTTGCCTCGCAGAAGAATAGCTTCGCCTTGGCCCTGGGGTGTAGCCGAAGAAAAAACAGCTGTTCTCGGATCAGGAGGTTAAAGGAAGTTCCCTTTTGTGAATTATGCAGCCTCGGCGAGGTAAACACCAGATAAGGAGTTAATAAATTCACCCGGACCACCTTTGAAGCTCTTGGGAATGCGTTGATCACGCTTAACCTGTCAAATTTATCTCGGGACAGATGAGAGGCATCTGCCGCCGATGAGGAACCAACTGGCCCGTCGCTAACGCCTTTCCTCTCTCTTCCTCTGTTCTCGCTTGTCTTTATACCAACATCTGGCGCCGCTATTAAAAGGACACAGATCATTAGCCCCCTCAGAGTGTCTTGAATCTTCAAATGTTAACCAGAGCCCATTCAGCGACGTCTTTTGCGTCACGGCGAGGCATCTGTGCCCGTCTGTTCCCTACAGGGCGGCGTGGCCGCTAATGAGCCGGGACTCACGTCTTCATCTGTTTCGGTCATTAACCGACGCCACAGAACCTTCAAGGAGTCTGTTGCAGAAGAAGAAAAGAAGGTGTCGTCGTCTTTTCCGGCCTTTGTTTGCATTATTAATGAGCCGCAACAAAGGTTCTCCTCCAGGTCCACGTAAGAGTTGACCTGGGTGATCTTGTCTCATTAGTCAGGGAGAGGGGGGGAAAGGGACAAATAACAACATGGTCATAGTTAGCTACTGTCCCCTCAAAGACAAAAGCAGGAGGCTAATTGTAAATCCCATCACTGTTAGCTGCTTGATCTACAGTCGGAGGCTACCTAGGCCTTTTCTCCACATTCATGGGGCCACCTGGGACGACTTAAGGGACCCCACGGCTTGAATGGGCCTCCTCCCAAACCGTAAAAATGGACAAGATGGGGCTCTTAGCTCGTCCCCCGCCTGCCGCTCTTTTGTCATTCGAAGCTAATTATCACAGTGACAGCTGAGTGCCGGAGCCACAAAAACCAAAAGCAGCCGACGTGGCCCCGTGCAGACTTTAGAGATGAGAAGTGATAAGATACGACGGCGTTGTTTCAATATTAGCTGAAACAAGGGTCAAGGGCAGCGACTACAATAACCACAAACCTTTTAGAAACAATGGATAATTAACTGGTAAATGCATTAGCATATTATCCAACCAGCTTGTTTTAGCTAATTGTACTATTCTAGTAAATTGATGTTAGGTAATTAGCTGATTTGTAAAATTAGCCACAAACACATTGAGATGGTTAAACTAAAAAAAACTAACTTGTTTACTAAATCTTACCACACAACAAGGTAATTTTAGCTAATTTTACACTAAAATGTTAATAAATGGCTATTTATTGCCCAATTACTACCTGGTTTGAAATTTGATATTATAATTTAGAAATTATCTCAAATGTCTTCTTAATCTTAAATTATCGCTGGCTAATCTTACACATACTGGCTAACAAGCTGGCTAAAATGAGCTAATTAGAATATTATGTTAATTTTAAGATGTTGAAACTTACCAACTTACTAAGTCTTACCATCCAACTGATTTTATACTAATTTTATTCTGCTTCATATTCAGCATTTTGAAATGATCTGAAATTGTCTTATTCTTAAATCACAACAAGCTAATTTTACATGTACTTGCTAAAAAGGTGGATGATAATTAGCTATTAAGATTATTATATTAATTTTGGGCTGTTGAAATTAACAAAAATCCATTTTATTGGCTGATTATTGAGCATCTTATTAGCCCATTAGCAAATAATCAGCAAATGATCTTATTAGCTTATAGCTAATACCATCCAACTAGTTGCTAGCAATGCTAACAATATGTACTAGCTGGTTTGTAACATTTTCTTAATATTAAACATGAACTTTATTATTATTTTTAGCTTCATCACCTACATACATTCTATAGAACATGATGGGTTTATTGACCTGCTCACGATCAATATCTGAAAAACCTGAACAATTATCACGTGAGCTTTTAACGGCAGCTTTAACGTGTGATTTATTAATGTTTTAGGTCTTTATCAGTGCTGTAACACCCAGAGCTAACACTGATAGCGTCGGCTGAGATAACGTCCACATTTATTTTTATCAACACTTTTTTTCCCTCCGGCTTTAAACTGTTGATAATTAAACAGCTCTGACCTATAAAAGTTATGACTCACTCTGTTAAATCAAAGAGAAAATCAAAGTATTTGCATGAAAACTGCAGTATTAACGTTTCACCAGCTGAACTGTGCCAGGAAACCAATTTTCCACAAAGACACACCTGAATCCGGGAAAGTTAAGTCAGAGTTGACGAGTGAACTATTGATTCATCCACTTAGAGGAGATGACGTCGACCAGGATCCTCGTAAAAAATAAAACAGGAAAACGTCAAAGCTTCAGGCCGAAACAGAAAAGTAGCAGGAAACGGAGAATGTGGTATTTAAAAAGTAAAAAAAACAGCTGGATGTTCTGATTCAAGGCTCTTTATCTGCAGATATCAGTATATTCCAATAATATAAATGTATTAAAATGAACAGATCCAGCTTTATTAGTTTAATTTAATTAACTTTTTCCTTAGAAAAAATAACCTCATTGACTGACGCTGCAGGAATTAGTTGACACGGAGTAAAGTGGGAACACCGTACGAAGGCGAACCCCCCCAGAGTCCGGGGAGGTTCGCCTTCGTACGGTGCTGGACTGGGTCTTGGTACACTAACACCAGACATGGACCAGGATTCTCTGGTTCCAGCTTCTCAAATCTCAAGTTTAAGTTTAAGAAGTTTATTATTATAAATAGAGTGGAGCTACAATGATTATTAATCAACTATTAAATTAAACACCAACTATTTGGATAATAAATTAACTGATTTTACTCATTTTTCAGGAGAAAATGTCCATATTCTCTGATTATTTCCTGGTTTCTTTAATCTCTATAATAATAAACTGATGATCTTTGGACATTTTAGACTTTGGGAAACACTGATTCATATTTTACACCATTTAATGAACCAATAATTAATCGATTAATCATTTGTATAAAATGTTAATGCTTGAAAGTAAAAAATACTAAAAATAAAATAATAAAATACCAAAAAAATAGAAAATTACTAAAAATACAACATATACAAAAACACAAAAAAACTAAAAATAAAATACTAAAACTACTAAAAATACTGAAGATATTAAAATAATAAAAAATACTAAAACTAAATAAAATAAAAAAATTAAATAAAAAAAACACAAATACTAAAAATGCAAAAATAACAAAAAAATAAATCAAATCATTTTTTCAGTGTAAAGAGGTTTTTGCTATTCTAAAATAAAACTGCAATAATTAGTCAATCAGTTTCCAACTATTAAATTAATCTACAACTATTGTGATAATTGATTAGAGTCATTTGTTAATTAGTAAATGTGTAAATTCTCTGGTTCCAGCTTCTCTTCTCTGATTATTTCCTGGTTTCTTTAGTCTCTATAATAATAAACTGATGATCTTTGGACAAAAAAAGACATTTTAGGTTGAATCTTATCAATAATCAATAGATTGATTATCAGTTAGTTGTTAGCTGCAGCACTAGTGAATTGTTATTCAGTTTGATAAAAATCTAAACTGTTATATCTCAATAAAACTCTCATTTTAATCCATTTATAAACCATGATGGCACCTTAAATCTGTCCAGTAAAAACACAAAGCTTCATTTTCCATTTAAAGTCATGCAGCAGCTACAATTTCACCAGTTTATGATGTTTTATCATGAAACTAAACGCTGCAGACATTAGATCCAGCGTAAATCACCAGAAATCTGCAGGATCAGTTTCCATCCAGGACGGAGACGGATGTCTGAGCATCTCAGGAGTTTGTCTGCAGGCAGCTGGACGACTGCAGGGGTTGGTGTAGGAAATTAATTATCTGGGCATTAATGGATGAAGTCAAATATTAAAGAATAGGGACATTAACAGACTCACAGCAGCTTCAAAACTCTGCTTTTTGATGCATTCTGGGATATTTTATTGTGAAAAGTCTTCTGATCTTAATCAAATAGAACTTAATCATCTAAATGCATCTTAAATAAATAAGTTCAATATATTTTATAAATCATCTCATTATTCTATAGATTCATTACACATAAACCTTTTTTAATATATTTTGAGGATTATGGCTCCAGATAATAGAAACTCCACAAACTCTTAGTGATTTTCTAATGACATTAAATGCAGCTTTATATTGGAGAAGTAATTTCCTATGTCAGGGTGTCAAACACGTGGTCCGGGGGCCAGAAACGGCCGCTACAGGGTTCAATCTGGTCCTCTGGAAACATGAGAATATTTCTGAGTTTAAGGGATAAAATATTCACTGATATGATTTAGCTGGAGAAAAGTAATAAGATATTTTAAGGTAATTTAATTACTTTTAAATACTAGTTTATTCTAATTTGTGTAAATATATTAATATATAAAAAGAGGGAAGAACTTTGTAGCTGCTTTTCTTAAATAAATTAATGAAAATGGGGGAAAAAAACTGAGAAATTGTTGTTTTATTCCTGTTTTACAAATTAAAGGTTAAATAATTCTATAGATATTTATAATGAATAAGGATTAGTGTTGTTTATATGTACATTTTTACTGGTTTGACCCACTTGAGATAAAGTAAATAGAGTTTGACCTCCTGACCTCTGTGATTCCAGATACAGCAGCAAACCAGGACCAGCTAATTATCAGTGGTGTAATTTAGATTAGATAGAAATTAGATTAAATCTCAAAAACATAAAACTGAGTTTTCAGTGAGTTATAGAAGGTGTTATAGATGTTGTTTAAATTAAGACAAATATCTGGTCTAAATCTGTTTATTTCTCTGATTTGGGTCAATTTGCATTAAGAAAAATAGATTTTTTAATATTTTTTTATTTTATTTTTTAAAATTATTTTCTTAAAAGAAGATTAAACTGACTAAAATCAAGATTTTTTTTTTAAGTCAGGCACTTGTAAGAGGTCCTGCACTGAAATTAATACAATTAAAATTAATTAATAAAATATATATAAATAATTATTATAAATTATATTATTATTATAAATAACACAAATTATATTATAAAATTAATAAAAATTAAAATAATAATAAATAAATTACTAATAGGTAAATAAAATAATAAATAAATTAAATCTTAATCTGTAGAAATATCTTATTTTTTAGTACAATTAGTCCAATATTGAGTAGAATTATCTTGTTGCACTGGCAGATAATATAAGATCAGATAATCATTTATTTATCTCACGAAGGGGAAAATTACATCAACAACGAGAGTAAAGAGAAGAAAATATAACACAATAAATAGAATATAATAGAATATAATATAATATATAATATAATATAGGATCCATTCTTTTTGCTGATTTTAGTCGATTTAAACCTCTTTCTGAAGAGAAAATTGACCCAAATCAGGTAAAAAATATATATAATTAAGTTCAATATTGGACTAAATACAAGACATTTGTTAATCTCTGAACCAGGTTCATATTGAGTTTATCCATTAATCCCAGTAAAAACCTCAGCTCCAACAATAAATAAAGTATTTTATCTGTATTAAACCCAATGTTACTGTTCCAGCATCAATATATATCATCAATATCCACATCATCAATACAATAATCAATAGTTTAATAGAATATCAGTAGTAGAGACTATTTACATATTTAATTTATTCATGATTATTTAATTGGCTCCTTTATAATAAACATCTATCACAATATATTCTACATGTTCTGGAATGATCCTCATTGATTTATAGGATTTATGGACTAATAATTGACCTTTGACCTCTTCTCTTATTAATCATTGGACTAATATATATTTTTATCTGTAGTAATTCAGTTTTTGTGTCCGTCACAGCAACATAAATTCTTCTACTGTTCTACAGAATAAATTAATGTTGTCTGATGTGATTTCTATTATTTTATTTCTTCCAACCTTTATTTTAGAAAACGTTCTTCTTAATCTAAAGTAGAAGGTAAAACAATACGAAGTTTTGTTCGGTGGATTCTTCAGAAATCGTTGATGCTGCAGAGAAGGAACCAGGCTGTAAACTGTAGTTTTTAGTGTGTAAACTAAGCAGATTTACAGCAGATCTGGTCTAAATCAAGCAGGCGTCCGACTCGGAGCCGCATTGTTTTGTAAATTATGACCAGCGCTGCTCCACATGCCAGCCTGGCTTATGTGACCAGCTACACAAACCACACCGACCGTGTGTGTGTGTGTGTGTGTGTGTGTGTGTGTGTGTGTGTGTGTGTGTGTGTGTGTGTGTGTGTGTGTGTGTGTGTGTGTGTGTGTGTGTGTGTGTGTGTGTGTGTGTGTGTGTATTCACTGCACAGCTCTCATGGTAACACAGTTCCACCCCTTTAAAATAAAAGGCCTTGTTGTCCCGCGGCTGTTTATTCCTGTAAATCTGAGCACATCCCTCACTGTCCCAGTGTCTTAAATCATTAAAAGTCTGTTTCTCACCCTGTGGAACCTCATTAACTCTCCTCTGGCTGCTCTGACAGACGGCTCGGTCCTGGCCGCCTGCCAGATGTTTGATTTCACTAAGTCGGCACATTTTTTTCACGCCGCCGGTTGTGTGTCTGGACGCTTTCGGCTGTCGGGACACGCAAAGAACGGATAAAACGTGGCGCGTGACGAGGGTTAGAGCCGTTAAATCGTAGGTTTGATTAAAAAAAACGTTGCGTTCATCAAGAAAATCTCATAAATGGACGATGAAATAACAAAAAACCAGCAGTGAAAACACATCAGAGGAGCCAGTTTTCTATTATTTCTCTGTTATTGATCTTTACTTTTACCGATTGATCATCCTGCTGCTGGTTAATATGTAGGTCAACAGGTCAAATGTAGGTCAAGGAATTGATGATTAGTTGTTTGGTTGCTAATTTTTATAATCAATGAACCGATTTGAGTCATTTATTTAGTAGAAAATGACCAAATTCTCTGGTTCCAGCTTCTCTTCTCTGATTATTTCCTGGTTTCTTTAGTCTCTATAATAATAAACTGATGATCTTTGGACAAAATAAAAGACATTTTAGGTTGAATCAAACAACTAATCGATTAATCACTTTACTAATCAACAGATAAATCAAATATCAGAATATCAGTTCATTGTAGCCCTAAAACTGGTAAACTGGTGATGTTTAATTTAAATCAGACTAATTCAAGTTAATAAAAGACAAATCTGAGCAAATAAATAAAATGAAAAACATGATTAGTTGATTAATTGATTAGTTGCCAACTATCACATTAATCTCTGTCTATTTTGATAATTGATTTTATGGATTTGAGTCGTTTTTTCAGTAGAAAATGTCCAAATTCTCTGGTTCCAGCTTCTCTTCTTTAATTATTTCTTTATTCTTCTATAATAATAAACTGACTGAAACTTCACAGGATCTAGAACGGAACCCTGAGGAACCCCACATTTGATTTGACTATTTTGGTAATCGACAAATCGATTTGAGTCATTTTTAAGAAGAAAATGTCCAAATTCTCTGGTTCCAGCTTCTCAAACCTGATTATTATAACCTGAATAATAATAATTAATAACATGGTTAACAAGCAATAGAAAAGTTAAGGTGTCTCGTTATAGAGATTTAATTGATAACTGTGATAATTCTCTGGTTCCAGCTTCTCTTCTCTGGTTATTTCCTGGTTTCTTTAGTCTCTATAATAATAAACTGATGATCTTTGGACAAAAAAAGACATTTTAAGTTGAATCTTCATCTTTTTAGGAAACACTGATCCACGTTTTACACCATTTAATGAACCAATAGATTAATCTACTATCACAATAATCGTTAGTTGCAGCCTTAATGTCAGATTTGTTGCATCCTTCGCTGTAAATTTGATTCTTAAATGAGTTTCCTGTGAATCTACAGAAAACCTGTTTTAACAATCAGCTTCTTCCTGTGACATGAAGCATGAATTTAACATTTCCTGCCTGGTTTTGTTGTGAATCATTAAGGATTCAGTGATATTTGTGTTAGAATCAGACGACATTCAGGTGATTTTGTGATAAAAACACTAAAACACACAGTCCTGATGACCCGTATGAGTTTTAGACTGTTACTAATAATTAATGACTAACAGGAACTTTTAGCTCTCGCTGTTTAACCATGAATATTTAATTTCATAGAGAAATACTAAAGATGTTAAAATGGAGCTTTTAGGGACGACTCTATGAAGCTGTTTGGTAAAATGACTCATCATGACTCAGGGTCACATGATGCATCCAGAACATGTTGATTTTAAAAAGAAAAGGAGCTTTTTATTTCATCAGAATTAATTAACATGGTCAACACTGTTCAGCTGCAGCTACACATCAACATGCTAAAGTTAAGTGTGTGTGTGTGTGTGTGTGTGTGTGTGTGTGTGTGTGTGTGTGTGTGTTTTCGCTCTTCTCACGTGTTCTCTGAGTAAATAATTTACTGTAAATTCATCCTGTGTTCGTCCTCAGTGTTAAAACTAAAACCCTTAAACTAACATGTTGAATATTACAACTTCTTGTCTTTGTCCTTTTCCCCAAACAATCAACATCACAGTTGTTTTTATATCACATGAATTATCAGCTTTAACTTTGTAAAAGGAAATATTACGATAATAAATCATCAAATCAACATTACTATAAATATTACTATAACAAATCAAATCAATATATCATCGTCAAAACACTTTTTTTAATAAAACAATACAATTTTTCTTTTTAACACAGATTAAATTGACTAAAATAAAGAAAAAACTAGAAATAAGATAAATCATCTGATAATTCTCCTCAGTATTGGACTAATGCACCAAAACCTCTCGTTAAGAGATTAACGAGTTGATTAATCAACTAATCAGAAATATATAAAATCAATGAATTATTATATTGTGGATTTCAAGGTTATAACTATGAGGTCAGTGAGGATTAAGATTTGTTATAAACTTATTACTACATGTTATTATAAAGGTCACATGGTCTGAGGTAGATTATAGATTATTACACATGGAATTATAAATGAAAAATAGAAATAAATTACACATGGTTACCTATTATATACAGATTATAATACAAGTATAATATAAGATACAAGTTAGATATTAAATAGAAGAGATATAGTATATATAATATAACAATAATAAAATTATATTAATGTAATATTGAACATATATAATATTCCACATGACTATAAAAGGTATAAAGGGTTATAGCTATGATTGTTGTATGGCTCTCATTACCACACACACACACACACACACACACACACACACACACACACACACCGCTGTCAACATCTGGAAGATTGTGACGATGTATTATAAAACCTGGATATGGTACCGCTGCTCTATTTCCCCCGGTGGCCGCTCGTGGTACTGCAACAAAATAATTCCAAAAATAATTTTCCATCGACGTTCGCAATTTACACGTTCCCATCGCCCCAGAGCATCATGGGAAGTGACTCTACTGATCAGTCACATAACGAGGAAATAAACCAGGAACATTTTCAAACTTCCCTTGAAATGAATGGCGGCCGTTTTCAGTCTGGTATCCAGGTCTATGATACATCCATGGTTGTGATGTGACGGGACGTGACGGCTGCTACAGAGACCGTGAACAGTTCCAGGGAGGTGAGATGTGGACAAGTTCTGTCACCAACACACCAGAGACGTTTCCTGTTTCCATGACGACCATCAATTATAGATCCAGCATGAAACCACAGGGAAAACTTTAAAACACTATCAGTTCTTATCAGAGGCGGAAAAACACAACTAAATAATTCTGAATATTCTAGAAATATTAAATAACGCAGTGTCTCTACAATACATTTCCTAATTGTTGAAAAATTATAAGACCCCCCCCTTTTATTCATCGAAGTGGTTTGGTCCAGATGCTGTTTTCCAGTGTTCGTGGCTAGTGGCTAACGGCTAATTCTGACATTTTGTTCCCGGGCTACATCAGTGTTCTGGTTTCTCTCAAAAGGCCAATTATAAAGATCATATATTTGCATCTACATGTATTATTATTACTATATATGTTGTTATATTAGATAATTGCCTCTCCACTCATAGGTTTCAAAGATTGGAAGCTATGGTTTAGTGTTGCTATGCTAAATATTAAAGAATAGAAAGTACCAGCAAGTAATGACAGATGTACTTCAACAAAGGAAAATAAGGAAAAACAGAAACTTTCCTAGTTTAGGCTGAAGGAAAAGCAAAGAAACTCAGAAACAGGAGATAAATTAGAGATAAATTAAATGATCACTGGAGCTAGAATCTCCTGTCGTATCCAGACCTGTGAATCTGAGCTCGATTGCTTTTCCTTTACCCTTAAACGAACCGTTTGTTTATCGTTAATCGTATTTTATTCCAGTTCCAAACTAATAAACTCAATTTCGAGTGAATGATTTCATGCTTTAAAACAGTAGAGATGGGATGAAATGGAGCAGAAAAACATGGCGTTGTTGTCAATTTAATGTTATTTTCATGCAAAAGTTAAATTAAATTAAACAGAAAGACCTGTATAATATTATCAGACCAGACATCTGGTCAGGAACTACTGTAGTTACAGATTTATTAAGCTTATTAAATAGTTTATAATCAGTTTTTTACAAGGTGACAGTAAATGAGCAGATATAAATGTGTGTGTGTATAAGTTCAACTTTTAGCAAATGTCCAGTTTCTCTAAAGTTAAATTAGTTGAATTCATATTTCTACATTTCTACAGGGAGTTCAACTGTTTTCAAAGTTCTATTTGTCTTTTCCATAGTTTGGGCGTCTTAAATCCTCTCAGACAGATAATCCAACAACTGAAGGTTTCACTACGTTGCCTCATCCATTTTTGGAAAAACACGTCTTTGCTCATCAAATTATCACGTCGATGAATATGATTCCACGCTCGGCTGTTTACAAAACAGGAAAAACTACCAGCTCTGGAGCCCAGATGGTAGGTTTACATCTCTGTTTTATCCGTTCTAACAGAGGGTTTCGCTGGGTTTTCTTCGCCAGCGTAGAAGCTTTGACTTTCCCGTCTCTTCCTCTTTTCTAAACCTCGTCGATGAGGAAGTTCCCGACACAACGGAGCGAACGAGAGGCAGTAAAAGTTAAACTGTTTGAAGTCGGGAAACGTCGGCGTCTGTAAAGCAGCTGCTGTTCAGTAACACGTCCACGGTGCCGCGGGGAGATGAGGTCATTAGCAGCGTTTTTCCCTCTAATTAGAAACTCGAGCTTCCCGCCGTAACTCCAGGCTCTTTACATGCAACTAAACAGAAACAAGAGGCTGGAACGGCCTCGACTGTGGAGCAGCTGAACCTCTGAGGTGATAAGAAACACATGAGTTTCAGCCATTGTGAACAGAAACCATGAAATATCCTGCGGCTTCCGCTGCTTCTCCTCAGCCTCCACTGATGTGGCTTAAAGATCGGACTGAGCACTGCTGGAAATCAGTTTAAAGGAAAAATAAGAGTCTGAGAGGAACTGGATCAGGAGGAGGTCAATGATCTGCTGGTTTACATCAGGGCTTTCACACATTTCTGAAGGCCAGAGGTGAAAAAAGGGCACATGTAGCATGTCTGCCACTGAAGAGGGCACTTTAACATGTGTTTGGCTCCTAGAGGGCACTTTAACATGTGTTTGCTCCTAGAGGGCACTTTAACATGTGTTTGCTCCTAGGGGGCACTTTAAAGCCCATTTTAGCTGCCATGAGGCTACTTTAGCACTTTAAGATGCATTTTGGCTTCCAAGGGGGCATTTTAGCAGAAGTTGTGGCTCCTAGAGGGCACTTTAGCATGCTTTTTAGCTCCTAGAGGGCACCTAAACATGCTTTTTGGCTGCTTTGAGGGCACTTTAGCACAGGTTGTGGCTCCTAGAGGGCACTTTAGCACATATTTTGCCTCCCAATGGGCACTTTAATGCACATTTTGACTGCCAGGAGACTACTTTAGCACTTTAACATGCATTTTGGCTTCCAAGGGGGCACTTTAGCACACATTTTAGCTACTAAAGGGCACTTGAACAAGTGTTTTGGCTGCCACGAGGACACTTTAGCACAAGTTGTAGCTCCTGAGGGTACTTAACATGCCTTTGGCTCATAGAGGGCACTTTAGCACATATTTTGACTCACATAGGGCACTTTAGCACATGTTTTGGCTACTAAAGGGCACTTGACAAGCGTTTTGGCTGCCATGAGGCCACTAGCACATGTTTTGGCACCTTGATGGTAATTTAATGCTTTTGGCTCCTAAACAACACTATAGCACACGTTTTAACTCCCAGCAGACCTTTCAGCACGTTTTATCTGCCTTGAGGACACTTGAACATGTTTTAAAAGGGCACTAAAGGGCTAAAGGGCACCTTAGCATGTTTTTTAGCTCCCAAGAGGGCAGTTTAACACACATTTTTCAACAATTAGCCCATGAGGGAGTTACCCCCCCTCCCCCAGTGAACACCTCTGGTTTAGAACTCCAACGTCTCTAAACTCATCCGCTGGACATGAAGCTGCAGGTCTTCAACGTCTCCAGCTCCGTGACGTGCTGCAGCTTCATCGTTAATGTCACTGCATCGACTGCAGGAAGGCGAGCGGCCGCGTGTGATTCAGTCATTTTATGACGTCGGGCTGATCCAGACGCAGCGGCTCTGCCTCCAGGATCCAGCATCAAACAGCAGAATTACAGCCGGAAACCAAGGGCGGGGCAGGCTTTACGTCACCTACACAGGTAGATATTCAACCCCGGAGGTGTTTAACACACGTCTGATATGAGAAAATTACTGTGACTCACGCAACAGAAACAGAAGTTGAGTCGAGGAGATTTGAACCAAATCCAGTCATAAAGTATGACGTTTACACCAGGAATTAAAAAAAAGCCTTGAAGCAGATTAGAGACAAAACTATGTTTAATAAACAATGTGAATCACTATATGTATAAATAATATCTATACAGGAGTAAAGAAACCAGAGAATAATCATGTTTAAAGGTCATTTTCATTAAGAATGACTCAAAAATCAATAATCTACATGTAAATATCTACAGTTTACCATCATTTATCTAATAAAGTTCCCTCTTACATTGTGATTAACCTGTACGTTGCATGTTTTTCTTAAAGAATGATTCAACTAATAATAAAGATTCTAATGTTAATGATAATAAAACACTATTTTCATTAGTGATTAACTGGTTAAAAAGTCTTTGAGGGCACGTTAGCATGCATTTTAGCTCCCAGAGGGCACATAAACGTGTTTTGGCTGCTTTGAGGGCACTTTAATGCACAGTTTGGCTGCCATGAGGACACTTTAGCACTTTAACATGTATTTTGGCTTCCAAGGGGGCACTTTAGCACATGTTTTGAATCATAAAGGGCACTTTAGCACACGTTTTGAATCATAAAGGGCACTTTAGCACACGTTTTGAATCATAAAGGGCACTTTAGCACATGTTTTGAATCATAAAGGGCACTTTAGCACACGTTTTGAATCATAAAGGGCACTTTAGCACATGTTTTGAATCATAAAGGGCACTTTAGCACATGTTTTGAATCATAAAGGGCACTTTAGCACACGTTTTGAATCATAAAGGGCACTTTAGCACATGTTTTGGCTGCCATGAGGACACTTTAGTTGTTTAGTATAGTACGGGACTAAAAAAAACAGAAAATATTTGAATTAAAGAGAATTTGTGCACATTTTTTCTTAAAGAATGATTCAACTAATTATCAAAGTAGTTGCCAAACCTCTAATAAAGTTCAGATTCTAACGTTAATGGTAATAAAACACTATTGTGTCTCCAGTTCACATCTAAATATAAAGAGTTTTAACATCATATAGAACTAAAAGAACCAGAAAATAGAGATTTTAAGAGAATTTCTGCATTTTTTTTCTTTAAGAACGACTCAATTAATCCTCGAAATAGTTTCCAAACATTTTCATTGCTTGATTTATATTAAAATGATTATAAAATGTCATTTTTTCAACTTGTCTCCAGTTCACATCCAAATATAAAGAGTTTATCTTGAAATACGACAAATAAACTAGGAAATAATCACATTTCAGGTCCTGGAATCAGAGAATTGTTGCTTCTTTTTCTAACGTCTTCATTCTAGCGTCTATTATCTCCTGTAGAGTCTCGGTGCAGCTTCATCTCTGCCACAAACACAGAATCAGCATCAAAAGCCTGAATTAAATCTCCTCCGCTCACCTTTAACTGTCCAGTGTTTAGGAGTCATGTGTGGTCTGTTTAGTCTGCTGCTCCGATGTTTATGCTGCGACCCAACGCAGAATAAACCAGCTGAAATACATCAGGACCAGGGGGAGGGGTCAAGCTGGAGTTGACCCCTGACCCCTGATAAAAAAGACGTCTATTAAAGTCTGTTCAGGTTCTGAGAGGCTGCGTTTAATGATCATTAAAGTCACTTTAACCTGTTAAAATACCTAAAAACCCTCATTTATCCATAAATCCCAGTATTTTATCAGCCAATGTTACTGCTACAGCATCATCAATGGTAAATGTTTTACTCCTTTTATTACTTAAAAAGGTCTAAATAATAGATATATTAAATAATATGTCAGAAAAAGTAGTAAACATAGTTTCCTGCTATGTAAGTCAATGGAACTCCATTAGTTTTATACACTAGGAAATATATTTTTAGAAATAACTGAATTAAATGTAAAGAATTTGGTGAAAATTTTCCAAAATTGTGAATAAAAGACGACAGATAACGAGACAACGATGCTTCAAGTGTTAAATGTCCATCAGCAATAGGGATATCCTGGTCATGTGACCTCATAAATTGTCTGTCCTTCAAAATAAAAGCCTCCTTTTCACAACTAACTGTAAAAACATTGATTTTATATCACAGATTTTTAGAAAAATTAAGATACAGATGGAAACACTATTTAATAGAGGTGTGATTATTTATAATCGATTTCTAGGATTTTTTATAGATTAATAATTGATCTTTGAACTTTTATCTTATTAATCAGTGAACTACAACTTTATGGTTTAGAGATATTTAACATTTATTATCATTTATAGCAGGAAAACTGATAAATGAACCTGATGTGGTTAAAGGTCACAAATGGTAGAAAATGAGATTTTAATTGATTTAAACTGATTTAGATGCAAAACTATGAGATGATTTCTGTTGTAAAACCACAAATATATATTATTATGAGCTTAAAACTAGAGGATTTCCTCCAGATGTAAATATCTTATATTTATATGTATGAACCTGCTTTATTCACTCCTTCATGCTGCAGCTGCTCATGTTTAAACCAGACTCCAACAGGACGATGATGAACTGCTGCACTTGTCAAACTTCTCCAAAAAGAATCTGTTTTCTGTCCAACCAGGAGTTTCTGGTCTGTTTCTATAGATTATCCAGCTTCATCCATCCATCATAGTGATTTAACTGCTACAATCTGCCATAAAGCCACAGAGAAACTAGTGAATTTTAAAGGAAAAGGAGGTTTGGACCATTTAGAAATGAGCATTATCGTGTAATAACATCTATATTATAAGTAGGAGCCTGTTATTAAATCATTACACAGCATTATATAGAAATCTGATCTTATATTATGGTGGCTATTTGCCATAAAATGAAGAAAAATGACGCGTAAATTCCATTTAACCTTCCACATGCGCACGTGCAAAGGTTCAAATACTAATAATCAGCTGCCACAAGATAAAACAAACAGAAAAACACTAATAGAAGTGGAGACATGTTCAACCAAATAATGAATCTGTCCATTGGTCTCATATATTATAGTGGATATTTGCCAAAATTAAGACAAATCACGCGTAAATTCTACTTAAAACGTAAAATGACGAGTTAAACCTTCCACACGCGCACGTGCAAAGGTTAAAATAATAAAATAATGGGAGACTATACAGTTTTATTTCAAATAAATGTCTATACAGTCAAATATAAACAGTTTACCCTCAAATATTCTTCTTAAAGAATGACGTAAACCGATAATCTGTGTAAAATTAATGAAACTCCAGTTTTATATGGATTAATCTGCCCGTTGATCTTATATTATAGTCGTTATTTGCCAGAAAATGAATAAAAATGACGCGTAATTTCCATTTAAAACGTGAAATGACGAGTTAAACCGTCCACACGTGCAAAGGTTAAAAATAATAACGCAGCAGCAACAACCAGGTAAAAACAAGCAGTAGAACCGGAGAATAAAACGCAGCGGATCATTCGTTGGACCCGGAAAACTTCTCCAGAAACTAACTCATGTCACGGATCGATCCGCGCGTCTCCCGCAGCGGGACGAGCCAGAAACGGCGCCGTTACTCACCTGTAGCCGGTCCGTTGATCCCGGTTCCTGCTGCAGATCCAGTAAAATAACAGAGTTGGATCCGTGACACACGCCGAGGCTCCGCGTTGCCGCTGCGCTCTGCGCTCCGCGCGGACTGGCGGCGCAATGACGCACCGCAGCGGCGGCGGCGGGATAGAGTCCCGCAACGGAGGGGGGAGGAGGGGGAGGGAGGGGGGGGAGGAGGGGGAGGAGGGGGGGGGGTATAGAGCTGTGTAAACTGACTCCTGTTTAGCCTGAAGGGGGAGGGGCCAAATCTAATGTTAACGTCTCATTATATCAGTTTAAAGTTAAAATAGTCACAGAAACATCATCAGAAAAATAGTGGAACTATCTTGTTTTTGGTAAAAAATAGTTTGATCTATAAATAAATCAATATCTATAGATCTATTTATATATAGATCTATATAAATAGATCATAAAGACTATAAATAGATCAATAGATCGATCTATAAATACATCTATTTTTAGATGGATGGATCTATCTATGGATAGATAACTGGTCTAGATCATCTATAGATCAATAGTTCCATCTATAAATCATCTATAGATCAATAGTTCCATCTATAAATCATCTATAGATCAATAGGTCCATCTATAAATCATCTATAGATCAATAGGTCCATCTATAAATCATCTATAGATCAATAGGTCCATCTATAAATCATCTATAGATCAATTGATCTATTGATTGATAGATCGATCTAACATTGATTTCTATCCCTGAATCATTTAAATTATTTCAATTTTTCTTCATGATTTTTATCAATAATATTTATTATTACATTATTTGACCTTTTATCTCATATTTGTATCTTTTTATCTTTATTTTTGATCTTTTTATCTTTATTTTTGATCTTTTTATCTTTATTTTTGATCTTTTTATCTTTATTTTTTATCTTTTTATCTTTATTTTTGATCTCTCATCTTGAAGTTTTATCTCATATTTTGGACTTTTTCTTTCATATTTTGAGTTTTATCTCATTTTTGAAGATGTATAAAATAAAATATATTTCTAGTATAGTAGTAAATTAATTAGTAATTAGTAGTAAATTAATCTCCAACGATTGTGATAATCAGTTAATCCTAATCATCCTTATATTCATTGATTAATGATCTAATATAACATCATTGATTTCTCCTCTGAGGACCATGAATATATCTATAGATTGTTGCTGATTCATCTGCTGCAGTAGATGTTGACTTATTTCAATAAATATAAAATAAATAATAATTAAAACACTCAGAGTAATAAAAGTCTTGTCTTCAGCCTCTGGGGACCATGAATATGTCTAATAAACATTAAATCATCCATCAGAGGCTGAGATTCATCACTAAACTAAAGATTTGTAGTTGTTTTCATACGTTAATTATCAGCTGAACCTCTGATCAGTTTATAATAAGTAGTTTATTACGGTGGTTTTAGTTAATTACTGTGATTATCCCATGATTAGTTGATTAAAAGTCTCTTCATCATCATTGTTCTCTGGTTAATTATCACTCGTTATTGATCTGATCAGTTTAATGGTTTAATGTTAATCTGCAGCTTTTAAATCCACTCATTGACTTTATTCAGTGTTTTTCTGCTTCTGTGAGTGAAAATGATTTGATGATTAAAAAATCAACAAAAAATGTTCTTAAATCTAAATTAATGAAAATCCACGATGTTATAAAACAATATTAATGTATAAAGAAATAAAAATAATCACAGAAGGTTGTTTTATTAAGAGATTAATGCTGTAATTTAAAAATTAAACTTTAAAACTCCAAAATATTCATATTATTATGAATAAATGATCTTTATAAATGTGGAATATGTTAAACATGGAACTAAAACAACATAAACTCACAATATATCAAATCAATATATATTAAATAATAAATATTAAACTGAATTAATTAGCTGTTTTATTCTAGTTGTTGCTTTAGATTATTATATCTTAACTATTATATAATTATTATTAATAATATAAATAAATATTATATTATGCATGGATATTATTTTATTTATAGAAATTACAATAATATATTATATCTAATATTATATTTTATATTATATAGAATTAAATAAATAAATAAATCTACATGTTTTTCTACTCTTTTTAACTTTTTAATTATTTCATTATTTTTAATTAATAAAATTAATTAATTTTATTTAATTATTGTATTTATTTTCATCTTTTTTTACCATTTTAATTTTTTAAAATTATTTTTATTTATATTTATTTTTTTACTTTATGTTTTATTTTGGTTTTACATGTTCAAAACAAACTAAACTAAAAAAAATAAATAAAAATAAATAGTTTGTGTGAAATATTTAATGTAGATTCTGT
Organism: Lepturacanthus savala; assembly: GCA_030544235.1. Classification (NCBI taxonomy): domain Eukaryota; kingdom Metazoa; phylum Chordata; class Actinopteri; order Scombriformes; family Trichiuridae; genus Lepturacanthus; species Lepturacanthus savala. The sequence continues at coordinate 987,107 of CM060467.1, forward strand.
GTTTTCTTGTTTTTTCTTGTTTTTTTTTGTGTTTTTCTCGTCCTCATAAAACTCAGCTCAGACTCAGAAAGGTCAGAGGTCAGAGGAGGAGGATGAAGAATGGCAGCGAGAGATAAAGAAGGAAAAATCCACATTTACCACACACCTGTTTCTGATTCCAGAGATAATCAGTCTTCACCAGAGAGAAGAGGAAAAAACATGTTGAAACTACTGTAAATATGACTGAGATTATATAAAAACACAGTAAAACTGTATAAAACACAGTAAAACTACTGTAAATATGACTGAGATTATATAAAAACACAGTAAAACTGTATAAAACACATTAAAACTACTGTAAATATGACTGAGATTATATAAAAACACAGTAAAACTGTATAAAACACATTAAAACTACTGGAAATATGACTGAGATTATATAAAAACACAGTAAAACTGTATAAAACACATTAAAACTACTGTAAATATGACTGAGATTATATAAAAACACAGTAAAACTGTATAAAACACATTAAAACTACTGTAAATATGACTGAGATTATATAAAAACACAGTAAAACTGGATCAAAAATACCAAAAATAGACATTGGCTTATTTTTGGAGGCTTTTATTTTGAAAAGCAACACACAAACTGAATAAAAATTAGTTTTTTGTCAGTTTTTTCTGACTTCTCTTTATTACACAACACTATTTCACTGTTTTGTCCAGTTTTGTGTAATTTAGTTGGTTGTGAAAGAAACATCACGTTTTAAAACATCAGATCTGATAAAAGTTATTTGTAATAGAATCATGAAATAAACGTGTTGTAATATTTATTTCTGGGAGGAGACGACTCATCCTGATACAGCAGCTCCTTAACATTTAAATAAACTGTCTATCGTTCCAAAAATACCAAAAAGGGACCTCAGATTTATTTCTTTGGACTTTTATTTTGAAAAGCAAAGCACGAAATGAAACGGATTTCTTATTTAATCTTAGTTCATTCCCACATTTAGGAAAGAAAAGCATCACATTTCTCTGAAATATATATATATATATATATATATATATATATATATATATAGCCCCCTATAGTCAGGGCCAAAAATGGACCATGGATTTATTTTTTTGACTTTTATTTTGAAAAGCAAAAAGGGTAAAACATAAACAGAACAGTGAGTTTTTGACTCTTTTCTAACTTGTTAAAATGTCTAAATGGGTTAAAAACGTCTTAACTTCAGCTGATCTGTGGAATAAAATCCTGCAGGAAACGTTTTAAAGTTAAATTTAAAGTTTAAAAGCAGAAAACGCTCAGTAAATCAAAGAAATGCATCAATATCTTCCCGTTTCGTGGTGGAATCTCATCTCTCTGGATATTTTCTCCCGTTCCTCCGTAACTGAACGTCACATCTGGGCTCCGTAACCCGATCCCGTTCTCTGACCTTTGACCCCGACCAGAGGAAGCAGCACTTCCTGCCCAGGAAGAGGCGGCGATCTCAGCCTCGTTAGACGCCATCTTTGTGGGGTCGGGGGTCGTGGGGGCGGAGTCAACGCTGCTTCGTGGTCGTGGATGTCTCATGTCGGAGGTGGCTAATTCCTGGTGCTGGTCCACCTGAATGTTCTTTAATCAAAATCCTCGATATTTTAATAACGCTCCAACGTTTTTGCCTAAAAAAACACTTGTTTTCATTTTTGAATGTTATATTTAATAGATTTTTACAGGATATTACATTTTAAAGGGACATTGCACCAAATTAAAGAGTTTTACAGCCAGAAAATCCATTATTTGACCTAAATTATAACAAATCCAGGCTTTTATTTGACTGTTAAAATACTTTTAAAGGAACAATACAACAAATAAACTGAGTGATCACAGCTCAAACAAATAGATTTAAAACTAGACATTTGGCACTTTTTCTTCTTTCTATCTGTTCTTCTACCTGAATAATGAATATAAAGACATTTTAAATAAGTTTAAATGAGGATTCACAGCTTTCTAGTGATTTTTAGCCGATTCTCAAACCCTAAACTGAGAAAATGTGTATTTTTTCAGTGTAATTTGGACGTAATGACCCTTTAGAACCGTCTCTTTTCTCCTCAGCGCTGACGGTTAACGACGCTTCAAAGAGGTTTTTCCTGCTTGTTGCACCATTTGCTGCCGTCGTTCTGACCATGTGGTTCCTGTTCAGTGCTTTAATAATCAGCGTTTTCTGTTCTTCATGTGGATCTGCAGCATCAGGCTCCTCCTGAGGATGTTGTGTTTGGCTCCTTCTGGTAAATCGACGTCTTTTTCTCTTCGTTGTTTTATTCTGTGGAAACGAAGCCTTTGAATAAAAGTGGTAGAAACAGCTGCAGCCTCCACTTTATACAAAAAGGAGTTTAAAGTGACAGAAATCTCTGCAGTTTCACAGATTAAGGGTCAAAAATACCAAAAACAGACATTGGCTTATTTTTGGAGGCTTTTATTTTGAAAAGCAACACAAACAGTAAAACACTTTATTAGAAATGTACTTTTTGAACATGTGTCTCTGTTTTTTTTCCAACTTCACTGTTTTGTATATACATTTTTTTAATTTTATATTTTAATTTCTTTTTATATAAAAGTTTAGTATATTTCTGAATATATAAAAACACACTAAAACTGCATAAAACACGTTAAAACTACTGTAAATATGACTGAGATGATATAAAAACACACTAAAACTGCATAAAACACGTTAAAACTACTGTAAATATGACTGAGATTATATAAAAACACAGTAAAACTGTATAAAACACATTAAAACTACTGTAAATATGACTGAGATTATATAAAAACACAGTAAAACTGTATAAAACACAGTAAAACTACTGTAAATATGACTGAGATGATATAAAAACACACTAAAACTGCATAAAACACATTAAAACTACTGTAAATAAGACTGAGATTATATAAAATCACAGTAAAACTGTATAAAACACATTAAAACTACTGTAAATATGACTGAGATTATATAAAAACACAGTAAAACTGTATAAAACACATTAAAACTACTGGAAATATGACTGAGATTATATAAAAACACAGTAAAACTGTATAAAACACATTAAAACTACTGTAAATATGACTGAGATTATATAAAATTACAAGGATAAAACTCATTGATGAATCTGGATCAGAGATTATTGGATTTTAAGAGATTAACGAATGAAAATGTCTTGTATTTGGTTCAATTTGTCCAATATTAAACTTATTATTATTATTATTATTTTTTACCTGATTTGGGTCAATTTGGTCTTTGGAAAGAGATTTAAATCGACTAAAATCAGGAAAATAATTAGTTTCTGTAACAGAACAAATGAAGCTGGAATATATTTCACATAAAAATACATTATTTATTGTTGGATCTGATGTTTTTTACTGGGATTAATGGATAAAACTCAATGCAGGTTGTAGTTTTCACCCTAAATTAATTAAGTGCTAATTATTTCAGGTCCTTCACATTAAAACCTATTAATTAATTATCGTTAATTAGAGTTAATATGGATCCAGATTCTCTAATTAGCCACTAAATCTTTGTTCAGACGTGAGGCTCCGACCTGCTGTTTGACCTCAACAGGACTCGCGCCGGTGTGTTTATTTTTGCCCTCTGCTTCGACCTTTGACCCCTCCTCCCCTTCCCGCCGTGGGTTTTTACGACGCCTTTTGTTCGTAGTTTACATCTGCAGCAGGAACAGCTACGACCGGCGTGGTGCCGCCTCGTTCAGAGGCCTGAACATGTCGGGAAAAGTCCTGAAAGTGTACGGCAGGAATGTCGGGAACACAGCGTCATAACTATTCCTGATATTAAAGATCAATATTTATGCAGCAGCAGCGGAAAACACAGAAAAAGCAGGCGTCTTATCTCAGAGGGAGTCATTCTCTGGGTATTTCCAGTTGGCTCAGCAGGTTTCCTGTGGTGAAACAGCATCACTTTAATACTCATGTCTATATAATAATACTGGATGTTAATATTTGATATTATGAGTCGTAGAACCAGCACAGAGCCTGTGTATTACCTGTTAAATATGTTAAATATTCACCTTCTGTAGCTTGAACCGCTGTTAATTTAGTTTAGTTTGATTAGTTTCAGTCATGTTTTAGTCTTTTAGGAGTTTTAATCAACTAAAATCAACGTGTTTTATTCTAGTTTTACACCTGATTAGGTTGTCGTCAGCCAATCAGGTGAGTTTATTCGACTAAAACCAGTTTCAGTCGTTCTTCTTTAGTCGTTAATAGTAAAGTTAATTAATGCAGGTGTCCTACACTAATATTTAATAAAAACTCAGCAGGTTAAAACAGCATCAGAGTAGTTTCTGTTGATGAAGGAAACAGACGTCGCCGCATTTAGTGCCGACAGCTCTGATGGATGCTGCAAACACATGATCTGGATCTAATTTAAAAAGTCTAGTAAATTAAGTAGATTTCATCTTATTTCATCACAGTTAATTGAGTTAAATTGGCTTCTTTTAAGGAAGGTTAGAATAAATTTAATATTAAAATCTATTAATAAATGAACCAGATTGTGTTTGTTTTACTTTTCAGTTTATTTTTCAGACTTTTAGAGAGAAAACCCAAACATGAAGGAGGTTTTTTGTTTTTTTCCTTCTTTCACCAGACGATTAAAAACTTTCAGCCTGAATCTGAAGCAGAAACTTCAAAGATCTAAAAACATAAAAAGGTCTGAACCAGTGAAACAGCTGGAACCAACAGATGTGGATCAGTGAAATACACAAATCAACTGATATAAACACGGCTCCGTTCTCCATGACTTTGATTTATGCCGCCAATTAGTCTTATTGTGAAAGGACACGGCCACTTCCACCTCCACCCGTAGCCCTGAAGTCCTGCAGCCAGAGACCAGGTGGAACCAGAACCAGATCCACATGGATCCAGTTTCCTGCTGATTTATTGCTGCTGGAGTTTTAATGAGTTAGAATCAGGTTCTCTGGTACAGATGAAATACAGAAAGAGACGAAATCTATGAGTTTAACACAGGAAGTTGCTGCTATTCAGCAAAATTAAAGCCCTGAAATGTAAAAAATGTCCTGAAAGCACCTTTTTATTAAGAGAGAAAAGTTAAAACTGAACAATACGTATTATTTTAACAGCAGAAAGAATAATCTATGGAACATTAAACATGATTATAGTTGAGCAGATAATTCATCTTTATTCCCATTGACAGGTTGAACATAATAATATTAATATTATTAATAAAAACAAATATTGAACCATACCATTATTTAAAGTACATTTTATTTATGTATTTATATTGTAAAATACAGACAAGAAGGAAAAGACAGATACAAAAATTGGAAAAAGTCAAATTCTGGTAATTTTTTTTTACATTTTCTGTTGTATTTCAAAATAAAAGCCCCCCTAAAAAAGTTCAATGTTAATTTCTGATCCTCATAATGTGATGCTTTTTTTTCCTTTATTATTTTTTGATGCTTTTACAATGTACATAGGCCTAAAAACAGGTTAAAATACAGTTTAGAACCAAGAATACAATAGAAGACAATTAATAAAATAGAATTATTTATTTTTGCTAAAAAAGAAGCAAAATTAGAAGTTGAACAAGAAAAGAGGAATAAAATGAGAAAGAATCAGTCGTATTCACCCAGAAATGAGTGATTTGATGATTTGATGGTGAAGTCGTTGACGCTGCATTGATTCCTGTCACAAACATGAATAAAATCATGTAAAAATGTATAAAACCAGCATTTTAATCTGTGTAAACTCAGCAGAACGATTCTCTCCTGCTGTAATTTCTCCTCCTGACTGATGAAGACTCAGGGAAACAGTGTCTTCATCACCTGTTCTCAGGTGTTTTTCCTGCTGCTTCTTTTATTTTTTACCTTTTAACCACGTTGACGTCCAGCCTGTGGTGACACGTCCACACGCAGCTTTTAACATCCAGGTGGTCCAGGTGGTCCAGGTGGTCCAGGTGGTCCAGGTCCGACCTGTCGACACCAACCTGGACCCAAAACACGAGACTAAGTGGACGAGATGTTGAGACTTGAGCTGAGACGCTGACACAAACAGGAAGTAGCTGATTTAACCTGAAGCAGCGTTTAGTTTCAGACACAGACAGGAAGTAACGTGAGGTTTTATTGTATTAATCAGAGTTTGCTACTGGTTGGAAACTCCACTAAATATTTAACCTTTTATTGCATGAAATATTTCTTTTCTTATTACTTACTGTACTTTGCATTTCAAAATAAAAGTCCAAAAATAGGTCCGAGGTCCATTACATTACATACTGTTTGTGAATGTTGAAGAACTCCATGTTTAAGGTCTTGAAAAACATATTAATCCTCCTATATCGATTAAACCCAACGACCCAAAGACCTTATAAGGTTTAAGACCTGACACTGAGACAAAAAACTGCAAAACTGCTGCAAAAAAGCTGCAAAAACTGCTGCAAAAAAGCTGCAAAAACTGCTGCAAAAAAGCTGCAAAAAGCTGCAAAAAAGCTGCAAAATTGCTGCAAAATTGCTGCAAAACCGCTGCAAAAACTGCTGCAAAAAATCTGCAAAAAAGCTGCAAAAAGCTGCAAAACTGCTGCAAAAAAGCTGCAAAAACTGCTGCAAAAACTGCTGCAAAAAAGCTGCAAAAAAGCTGCAAAAAGCTGCAAAAACTGCTGCAAAAAAGCAGCAAAAAAGCTGCAAAAACTGCTGCAAAAAAGCAGCAAAAAGCTGCAAAAACTGCTGCAAAAACTGCTGCAAAAAAGCTGCAAAAAGCTGCAAAAACTGCTGCAAAAAAGCTGCAAAAACTGCTGCAAAACCACTGAATATGACAGTTGTTGTCAATGAAGGAATGTTAGTTCCTCTGATTTTAAGTTAGAACGTGCTATGAATCCATTTCTCCTCCTACAAACATGAGTAAATGAGTTGTTTCAGTGTCTGATTCCCAGAGTTTCATGGTTGAGTTGAGGTCTGGGATCTTGATGCCTTCAAAACAAAGTCAAACGGTGCTTGACCTGCATCGCTGCCTTCAGCTCAGACCTCCCACCCTCTGCTGCTGCTCAAAGGTCATAGGTCGGCTGTGGTCAGTGTCTCCTGTCAGCTTCTGTGTGGGCGTCGCTCTAATTCACGTGAAAACACTCAGATTTGTCTGGATATGTACTTCACTGTTCATCAGGCTGCAGTCAACAACATAATTTAGTGTTTTCCATGAAAAGTCACACTTTAATTGACTGTTATCCTTCTGATCAATGATCAAACACATTGATCCATTAGAACTGCAGCTACAATAGTCATGTACCACATTAGTGATGTATAGAGTGGATTAATGATCAGTTTAAAGTTATTTTTATTGAAATAAACTGATTTTACTTCAGAAATAAAGACATTTCCACACGTTTGAACAGTAGTGTAGAAGTAAATGCATTTATTTTCTTATAAATCACTTCTTACAACACATTTTCTTTCATGTGATGTGTTTTTAATTCTTTTTATTTCTTATTTCAACCCATTTTTAATAGTTATCTCTCCTTTTTCATCCTTTTGTCGTCTCTTTTCCATTTTATCTCGTCTTGTTTCAACTTTTTTATACATCTGCATAATTACTTTAAATAACTTGTTGAATAATCAATCACAGCCTCTTAAAACCGACTAGATTAAGATTCTAGAGGACGAGTAGCACCATGTTTGCAGATAATAGGACAAGATTACTGCAGTGATATCAGTAATAATAGATTATCTGTGGCTAAAAACACGCTTTTAACTTTAAATCTGAGACTTTTCTCTCTTTTATCACCTGCTGCAGTGACATGAAGACGCTAAAAACAGGAAACGCAACAGAAAGAAAACGTCTCTGGTTACGTCTGGTCGCTTTTAAACAAGACACAGACCAGAACACACACACACACACACACACACACACACACACACACACACACACACACTTCAAGTATCAGCCTCCTTGACACCTAATTCCTCAACTTGTTGACACAGTGAGTGGAAATTTACCAAAAGTTTTACTGAGTGACCAGAGAACAGTAATACCACCTTAAAAAGGACGTATAATAACACTTTATAATAAGATATATATTATTATAAATAGCTGTTATAACTAGTTAATAGATCATTAGTTAACTGTTAATTAATGAGTTAAGTCTTCAACAGTTGGTAATGATTAATGATGCCTTATAGACCGTTAATAGAACATTAATTAACTGTTAATTAATTAATAATGACTGTTAAGTATCAGTAATAGTTTATTGTTATCAGGACGTTTTTCTTAAGTTTAAATTTCCTCATTTATTAAAAGTTAATCGTAAACTTTCATCTTTAAAATAACATCTAATTAACATAATTAAACTATTAACACGTCATTAGTCAGTAATTAATTAACAGCTTCTTCAGGATTGTTAATTAAAAGCTTGTAATTTATCTATTAATTATCTATAAGACAGTTATAAATTCTAAACTGTCATTTATAACTAATTAATTAACCATTTATTAATTAATGGTCTATTAACTATCTCTAAAGCATGTTTATAAATCCTTAAACTGATATTAATATAAAATAATAAGTCGTTTATAACTAATTAACAGTTTATTAATGGTCTATTAATTAAGGAATCAATGTGAATCATTAAACTATTAGTTGCTATTTATAAAGTCAATTTGACCTAATTAACAAATTATTGTATATTATTAACATATAATGCACAGTTATAAACACTTAAACTGTTATTTATAAAGTCATTTTACTTAATTAACTAATATTAATTATGATCAATTATCTAAAGGCATAAATCCTTAAACTGTTATTTAACAAGTCTTTTATAATTAATTAACATTATTAATTGTATTAACTATGTATTAGGCACAGTTTTAACACTTAAACTGTTATTTAACAAGTAATTTATAGCTAATTAATAGTTCATTAATGGTCTATTAATTATAAGGCATCGTTATTAATCCTTAAACTGGTAACAAATCATTGATAACCCATTAATTACCAGTTAATTGACGATCTATGAACTCGTTACTATGACGACAGTCAGACGTGGATGTGATAAATATTTGCTGCAGGTGGTGATGTCTCACTCTGATCAGATTTTGAAGGAGACGTGTGGAATGCAGGAAGTTTCTGTGGATTTTCACTGAGTCATGAATTAACTTCAGTTTCCTGATGTTTTCTATTGATTCTATTTTCCAGTTAAAGAACAATAACTTCAGTTTTACAGTAAAAACACATGTGAATCATTGGTTATTTTAGTCCTTTAGACCCGAGGAGTCGAACTTCAGCACATTTAACCTCATGGGCCAATAAAAATAAACCTCAAATAAAAGCAGTGATACATTTATCCCCTTAATTAAGTAATTAATTAAGTAATTAATTAAGTAATTAATTAAGTAATTAATCTTAAATTTACTACACAAGAGAGAAAACATAAGAAAAAGTCTAAAATAGTCAGTCTATTACTTTATCTTCATTTTTTTTTTCAAAAAGCTGTGAAATAAAATCTTGTTTGGTTTTACAGATAGGTGTAAAAAGAAGGGCTTTTATTTTGAAGGTCACATGACGTCTCACAATCAAAAGTTGAACATTTTCAACAAATAAAAAATTAAACTTGAATTTAATTCAATTTTAAATTTAATTCTGTTTTTTGTTGCCGTATTCCAACAAATAATAATAAATAAATAACTTTATTTGATTTAACATATTTATTTAATATTATTTGCATATTTTTCATTCGTTTATAAATTAATTTATTAGATTTCAAAAATTTTATTTTCCATTTTATATAGATGAAAATGAACGAGGGGAATGAAAACATAAATAAATCATCCATTAAAATATTAATTGTTAAAATAAAAAATCAAATAAACAGGAAAATAATACAATAATTAATTTTATTAATTAATTAAATGTATGTTGAATGAACAATAGTGATGCAAAGTTAACACAAACTGATGTAATATAGTTAGAAAAGCTGTTAATTCAAGCCTACGCTAGCATGCTAAGCTAAGCTACAAGCTAAGCTAGGCTAAGCTACAAGCTAAGCTAATGAGGCTGCAACAAAGACTATTCCTGATTGTTTAACAAATTAAAAGGCTTTAAAAAAGAGAATAACAGATTATATAAGGAGAAAATAAACTGTATGAATAATATTTATATTTTATTTTAATTTAATAGAAATTGTCAGACTTTAGCAGCAACATTTGTCCTTTAAATGTGATTCATTCACTTTGAAAAGTAAAGTAAAAACATGACGACTCCAACACCTTCACTGTCCAGAGGAATTTATTCTCTCCAGCTTCTATCAGTTGAACAAACACACACACACACACACACACACACACACACACATATCATCGTCATCAGAGAAAACCTGACGTCAGCAGAATTTAAACAAATCCAGGAAGAAAAATGTCACGGGAGAAAAAGAGAAGGAGGTCGAGGGTTGAAGGGAGATAAGGAGACAGGAAATGTTCATGTTTCACTTCAAAACACAAATTTCAGCAAATAAAACAAAAATTAACAATTAAAATATGCAAAAAATGGGCCAATAGACACAACCAGAATATTATGGACTATATTTATTACACTGTAAAAAATGAGAATACTGTTAAAAGTGTCAATGCTGTGAAAATTAAACCCTAAAAATGTTGCATGTAATAATATTAATAATATATATATATATATATATATATATATATATATATATATATATATATATATATATATATATATATATATATTATCACAAGTTGGAGAACCTTTGATTTATCAGACAATTCAAATATATCAAATATATGTTTATTATAGAAATGTGAATCATATCTGTATATCTGCAGCAGCAGTAATAGCAACAGCAGCAGCAGTAATAGCATCAGCAGCAGCAGTAACAGCAGCAGCAGCAGCAGTAACAGCAGCAGCAGTAACAGCAGCAGTAACAGTAACAGCAGCAGCAGCAGTAACAGCAGCAGCAGCAGTAACAGCAGCAGTAGTAGCAGCCGCAGTATCAGCAGCAGTAGCAGCAGCAGCATCAGCAGCAGCAGTAGCAGCCGCAGTATCAGCAGCAGTAGCAGCAGCAGCATCAGCAGCAGCAGCATCAGCAGCAGCAGCATCAGCAGCAGCAGCAGCAGCAGTAACAGCAGCAGCAGCAGCAGCAGCAGTAACAGCAGCAGCAGCAGCAGTAGCAGCAGCAATAACAGCAGCAGCAGTAACAGCAGCAGCATCAGTAACAGCAGCAGCAGTAACAGCAGCAGCAGCAGCAGTAACAGCAGCAGCAGTAGCAGCAGCAGCAGTAACAGTAGCAGCAGCAGCAGCAGCAGTAGCAGCAGCAGTAGCAGCAGCAGTAACAGTAGCAGCAGCAGCAGCAGCAGTAACAGCAGCAGCAGCAGCAGCAGCAGTAACAGCAGCAGCAGTAACATCAGCAGCAGCAGCAGCAGCAGCAGTAGCAGCAGCAGCAGCAGCATCAGCAGCTTCTTCCTGACTCGTCTCTTTGTTTCTTCGTCCTACTCCAACATCGTTGCTGCAGAGACTCGACACAAAAGCCTCATTCAGCCGAAGCCTGAGTCTGTTTCTATGGAAACGGACGAATTAGTTTTTTTTATCAAAACATACACCTGAAGTTAATTAAAACTCCACCGTTATTTGGTGATTTATCAGTATAATTGTATTTTTAATTAACTCAGATTGAGCCTCTTTTAACTATCTTGACACTGTACCTTTAAATCGAATCCCACACCTGTAGTTACCATAGAAACCAGAAATAAACCTTTGGCCTGTCGTGTTAATCATCTACTTTTCCCACATGTGAACCTCCAGTCAGCTGATCATATTCCAGTCACAGGACGTCCTCTAACCTTCCAGACGTTTGAATTCCTGTCGACAGGAATCTGTTGTTTTCATTCATCGTTGGGTCGGGGCTGATCAGAGCTCTGGTTTTGTCTATTGTGTCGTTGGCGTCCGGCGGCCATTGTTGGTGGCGATGACTCAGACGAGTGTTGTTTAAAAAAAGAAGCGTTATGACGTGTGAGTGCTGCATTAACTGTGGTTAATGGTTGAATCAGCTGGAGCTCAGACTCGTGTTTCGTGGCTTTTTTCTGTTTTTTGTCTTGTTAGATCATGTTGAGCTGCCAGATGTTGTTATTCCCTGTTTCAGAGCAGCTGAATCCACTTTGCACCATGTATTTACAGCTTTTTGACAAATATCATGAATATAACACAACATTTTTGTTATTTAGCCTTTTTTTATCTAGTTAGATCATGTCGAGCTGCCAGATGTGCTGTTTTCTGTAGAGTTTTTGAATAATATAAAGAATATAACAAGATTCCTATTGTTTGAGTGTGAGTAGAGCACTGACTGTTGTTTTTTGTCTACTTGGATCATGTGGAGCTGCCAGATGTGCCTCCAGCATCTGTTTTAGAGCTGCTGAGCCCAGTTTGCACCATGCATTTCCCCTTTTTCTGCAGCCTTTTGAAAAATATTAGGAATATAATGTAAGATTTTTTGGTTATTTTGCACAAACTAGCTCTGAATGTCCTTCATTTCTGTTGTTTCTGAGTCTGGTTATCATTGTTTTCCTCACCCTTAACCCTTAGCCCAGTTTGCACCATGAATTTTCCCTATTTCTGCAGCTTTTTGAAAAATATTAGGAATATAACACAACATTTTTGTTACTTAGCCTTTTTCCTTGTCTTGTTATATCATGTTGAGCTGCCAGATGTTGTTATTCCCTGTTTCAGAGCAGCTGAACCCACTTTGCACCATGTATTTGCAGCTTTTAGACAAATATCATGAATATAACCCAATATTTTTGTTATTTAGCCTTTTTTGTGCCTCCAGCATCTGTTTTAGAGCTGCTGAACCCAGTTTGCACCATGCATTTCCCCTTTTTCTGCAGCCTTTTGAAAAATATTAGGAATATAATGTAAGATTCTTTGGTTACTAGCTCTGAATGTCCTTCATTTCTATTCTGGTTATCATTGATTTCCTCACCCTTAACCCTTAGCCCAGTTTTGCACCATGAATTTGCTGCAGCTTTTTGAAAACTATTATGAATATAACACAACATTTTTATTATTTTGCCTTTTTTTTCTCTTGTTAGATCATGTTGAGCTGCCAGATGTTTTTATTCCCTTGTTTCAGAGGCTCTGAACCCACTTTGCACCATGCATTTGCAGCTTTTTGATAAATATCATGAATATATATATATATATATATATATATATAGAGAGAGAGAGAGAGAGAGAGAGAGAGAGATTTTTGTTATTTTGCACAAACTAGCTCTGAATGTCCTTCATTCCTGTTGTTTCTGAGTCTGGTTATCATTGTTTTCCTCACCCTTAACCCTTAAACCCCTTAAAATGAACTAAATGATGAATATATTTAAGAAATATAAAAGAAAATGGTATAGTTTCATGTTATATATAAGTCAATAGGACTCATTAGGTTGTATACATATTGTTGCCAGAATAAAACAACTTATAACATCAAAACTGGATTAAATACAAGTTCATTGTTTTATTTTGTGAACATTTTCCCAAATTCTGAATAAAAGACATTCTTCAGTTGTGACACAATGATGCTCACATGTCAAATATCCATCATAAAATGCATGTCCTTTCAAAATAAAAGCCCCCTGTTAAAAAAAATAGATTTTATATCACATCTTTTTGGAAAAATGAAGCAATGCTATGCAACAGAGGGCGAGGAAATTACTAACATCTTCCTAAATTGGACGTGCAGACAATGTGTTCTGCAATCCTGAATATTTCAGCCTGGCCCACGCTTGTACTCTCTCCCTCCTCCTCCTTCTCTGCTGCACACGAACCAGACTTTGTGGTTTTGGGTTTGGTCCAGAATGCATCTCTGTGGTCAGTAGCGCTGAAAGAAACAGGAGCTCAGTTTTCCTACAGTAGCACCTCGCTAACGTTTACACAGACGGACACACACGCGGGGGGGGAGGGGGTCAGATCCAGAGTTATAAAGGTCAACCGAGGCTCTTTGGTGCTTTTTTCTTCTTCAGAACCGCTGCAGCGCTGCAGAGCCTTCAGGTTACACAGAGACGGCTCCACTGCTCTAATGCAATATTCAGACCGGGGCCGAGCTGCTGCTGTAAAACTGTCGCGTCTCATCATCGTCGTCCTCGCTGAGTCACAAACTCCCCACGCAGACGCTGCCTCTGCAGCCTCTTTGACATTCTCTGTAGCCCTGGAGGGCAGCGAGGCTAACACACACACACACACACACACACACACACACACATACTCATTTATCTGACGCCGTGGGGTCTGCTGTCAAATGTCTACACTCTGAGGATCACCCCTTTCTATAAAAGATAGACATAGTTTCAACTGCAAACAATTTTCAGCCCAAAGTCTCCACTAATACACTAATAGATAAATGAACTCACACACACATACTTTTCTTTCTGACCTCATGGGGTCGTATGCCAAATACCTACATTGTGGGGACCATCCTCTCTGAATGAGACATAGTTTCAACTCAAATTTTTCAGGCCAATGTCCCTACTGAGATGGATAAACACACACACACACATACTCGCATATACATACATGTTTATCTGACACTGTTGGGTCATATGTCAAATACCTAAACTCTGGGGACCACCATTTCTAAATGAGATAGACATAGTTTCAACGGCAAAAAATCTTTCAGGCCAATGTCCCCACTAAGATAGATCAACGAACATCCACACACACACTCTATTTTTCTGACCTCGTGGGGCCATACACCAAATTCCTACATTGTGGGGACCATCCTTTTAAAATGAGATAGACATAGTTTCAACTCTTTACATTTTTCAGGCCAATGTCCCTAATGAGATAAACACACACACATACTCACATATACATACTCATTTATCTGACCAAGTAGGGTCATATGCCAAATACCTACACTCTGGGGACCATCCTTTCTAAATGAGATAGACATAGTTTCAACTCTTGCCAATGTCCCCACTAAGATAGATAAATGAACTCTCTCTCTCTCTCTCTCACACACACACACACACACATGCACATCCTCGTTTATCTGACCCTGTGGGGTCATATGCCAAATACCTACATTTTGGGGACCACCCTTTCTAAATGTCCCCATTAAGGCAGGTAAATGAACACACACACATACTTATTTCTGACCTCATGGGGTCATTTCATTGGGGTCACAATTTCTACCCCCTCCTTCCTAAAAAATACTTTTAAACACAAATACGTCATTTTGAATAATAAAGAAATGTAAAATAATCTCACAACAACAGAAATTAATGAATAAAAACCAGATTTTTGCCCCTTTGAAGAGCCGTCCTCCCACAGAATTACCTCTAACCAGGAAGTAAGGATCACATGTCCAGTATAGTGGACACAGAGTCCTGTGCTGTTTCAGCTCTATGTTCCTTCATGACATATCATGACACTCGTTCACATTCTCCCCTCTTCATACAACACGTGTTGATGTTGTAGCAGCGACTCCATGAAGCAGCTTCGCTCCTTTTACTAAAAGCGTTCCTCTCTGCCAGAAATAGACAGCTGCATATTTCATAAAGACCTATATATTTGTCATTCCTGCGCTGAAAGTGGAGTTTTGGTGGTTGTTTCTGGTCAGTATATATAGCCTGGATGGTCACTGACTTCTTCTTCATGTGGTTTTATCGCTGCGGCTCAAACTGAACTCTGGAATTGACTCGTCACCCCGAGCTGACACGGTGGCGTTGGGCTCAAATCTGAGAAATGTTTGCTTTAAAACCTCCATGTTGTAGAAAGTCAGATTTAAAAGGTTTTATATTATATGAAACACAGAAACTTAAACGTCCTGATACAGATGGAGCTCAGCAGCAATAAATAAAGTATTTTATCTTTATATTTATTCATTTAGATGCATGCTAACCATGCTAACTGAATGCACAACACATTTTCACTTTGTTTATTGTCAAATATTTTGACCTGATGCAAAAATACTGAAGAATTTAAATAATTTGTATGAATCATTTTAATCTCCCATTAAAAACAGAATGAAATTTTATGTATTTTGTGTATTTTCCACCTGTTAATTTGCTCAAATCTAAATGAATCTAAATAATTTTACTTGTTTCTAGTAACAGTCTACATCCCTTGGCTTTAGGGAGCAAATATATCTAATAAAATAATCGATTTATTCAAGTAAATATGGAGCCCACAATCCATACTCATTTATTATCTTTAAAAACAACTAGTTTATTTTGCTTTTGAAGCCTTTTTTACTCTGATTCTACAGAGATGAACTAATATGACTGTGACTCATGAATTACACTTTAAATAATAGTTAATAATAAAAAGTTAGAGCTGCAAAGACTAAAATATAATGATAAAGATTCATAATAACAGCAGTTATATATTTATATATCATATAAATAAACTGGAGAGAGTTCCTAAATTAAATCTTCATACTTTCTGATGCATGTTATTAAAGTTTGTCTATTAACAGTAACAGTGGATGTAATTACACAGAGAAAAGTCCAAATGGAGGGTTATTCACTTTAATAATACATGAAAGGAATATTTCACGGTGGTAAATTATACATGAAAACTGTGGCAGTGAATTATAGAGACGCTGTGTTGAGGTACGTGTTGGAACATCTCTGGGTTTATGTTTATTTAAAGCATTTCAGCTCATTATTATTTGGGTTTTTTGGGTTTTTGAAAGGTGTCGGGCACAAAAATGTCCAAAAATGCCTCAAAAAATAGAAATCAGGCTTTAAATATTAGATAAATTACTAAATAAATAGTGAAAATACAGATAAATAAGGACATTAGTCACTATAAATTAGGCTTTCTCCTATTTGGTGAATTTAAATGAAATGTGTGAAGTGAATGTGTGAATGAAGTGTTCTCTTGGCAGCCAAATGTGACCTTGAGGAGCCAAAATGTGAGCTAAAGTGTCACCTAGAAGAAAAAACAAGTGCTAAAGTGCCCTCTTGCAAGCTAAAAAGCATGCTAAAGTGCCCTCTAGGTACCAAAATATGTGCTAAATTGCCCTCTTGCAAGCTAAACCATGTTCTAAAGTGCTCTCTAGGAGCCAAAATATATGATAAAGTGCTCTGTTGGCAGCCAAATCATGTGCTAATGTACCCTTGAGGAGCCAAAACGTGAGCTAAATGCTAATGTGCCCTCAAGGAGGCAAAATCCATGCTAAAATGCCTTTGAGGAGCCATCCTAAGGTGCCCTATAGGAGCCAAAACAGGTGCTAAAGTGCCCTCTTGCAAGCTAAAAAGGATGCTTAAGTGCCCTCTAGGACCTAAAATACATTCTAAGGTGTCTTCTAGGAGCTACAACCTGAGCTTATGTGCTCTCTAGGTACCAAAACACATGCTAATGTGCCCTTTAGGGAGCAAAATGTATGTTGGGGTTTTTTGAGAGGTTTCAGGCTCCAAAATGTCCTATAATGCCTCAAAATAGAGAAATCAGGTGCTGAATATTAGATAAATTATTAAATAAATAGTTAAAATATGTGAATCTACTTTGTTCCTAAACATTTTCAGGTAAATTCTTTAGAATGAAAGTTTTTCCTGTTTCCCAAACAACAATTTTAAGCAGTAACAAAATAATTTGAAGCACGTAACATTCAGGTTTTTACAGTTTACAGATTTTGACCTAGCAGCAGCGGCGGCCATATTGGATTTGACCATTTTGAAGCCACTTTGGGACATTTTTGAACCTGAAATACAGACGATTTGATTCAACAACCTTCAAAACCCCTAAAAAACAGTGTTCACCAAAGATTAGCATGAAATGTGAGCAGCAGATACAGCTCAGCCGACTTGTTGTTTTTGGGATAAAAGGCGTTTTTCTGACACTGTGTGTGGTTGTAATTTCCGGTTCTCGCCCTGTGAAGTCAGTGATATACGGCTCATATCAGGACTGGCCTCGGCCGCCTGAGGTAAAGACGTTCGCTGGCTCCTCGGCCTCCAGGATGAAGTCATAACTCCAGCAGATGTTCGCTAGAAAAACCAAAGCTGGGTTCAACAGGAGCCTGTACAGTGAAAAACTATAAAAAACTAGAGGGTCTAAGATGAGCAGGGAGGGGCAGTTGCTGAAAAAACACTTGCTAGCAATGCTAAAATACCCTGTTAGCAGTCAAAACTAATGCTAAAATACCCTGTTAGCAGTCAAAACTAATGCTAAAATACCCTGTTAGCAGTCAAAACTAATGCTAAAATACCCTGTTAGCAGTCAAAACTAATGCTAAAATACCCTGTTAGCAGTCAAAACTAATGCTAAAATACCCTGTTAGCAGTCAAAACTAATGCTAAAATCCCCTCTGTGCTAAAAAGTGTGTTAAAGTGTTCTCTAGGAGAACAGGCCAAAATACAATCTAAGGTGCCTTCTAGAAGCCAAAACCTGAGCTTAAGTGCTCTCTAGGTACCAAAACACATGATAATGTGCCCTTTAGGGAGCAAAGTGTGTGCTGAAGTGCCCTCTAGGAGCCAAATGCTATGCTAAAATATCTTCTAGGAGCAAAACCATGTGCTAAAATGCCATCTAGGAGCCAAAATGCATTCTAAGGTGCCTTCTAGGAGTAAAACCATGAGTTAAAGTGCTCTCTAGGTACCATAACACATGCTAAAGTACCATCTAGGAGCCAAATTTCATGCTAAAGTGCTCTCTAGGTACCAAAATATATGATAAAGTGCTCTCTTAGCAGCCAAATGATGTGCTAATGTGCCCTTGAGGAGCCAAAACGTGAGCTAAAGTGTCATCTAAAGTGCCCTCTAGGTACTAAAACTCATGCTAATGTGTCATTTAGGGGGCAAAATGTGTGCTAAAATGGTAGTTAGGTCCCAGAATATGTGCTAAATTGCCCTCTTGCAAGCTAAACACGTGCTAAAGTGCCCTCTAGGAGCCAAAACAAGTGCAAACACCACTAAATGTGTGATTTAAATCAGAAGATTTGAAGCATATGAGAGAAACAGAGATAAAATATATAGTTTTTCTCTCTTCTGTCTTTTTATTTTCCTCTTACATGTGTTTTATTTGTTTTAAACTCTTCAGATAATGAGTTGCAAAATGACGACATCTGAGCTGTTTTACCTTAGTGTGTGTGTGTGTGTGTGTGTGTGTGTGTGTGTGTGTGTGTGTGTGTGTGTGTGTGTGTGTACAGTAGAATCCCTCCGAGCTAACTGTACCACCTGCTTTGAAGTTCAAAGTGTTCCTCCCCCAACAACCGTCTATTCTGGTGCTGCCAGATGTGACCTGGACCAAACGCTGAGTTAATGAGGTTCAGAGTTCAAGGTTCAACCCCTGGAGACAAAGGTTGAACCTGGAACAAGCAGAGAGCAACACCTTATTAGGTATAATTAAAAAAACATGCATGAAAGAAGCAGCTTGATTTTCAGGTTCATTTTCACCAACCTGAAGATAAATGAAGCTCATTTCATTTATAAACAGAATTTATCTTCATGATAAAACTGTTGTTTTATTAGTTTTAATGAATTATACTAATCAATTATTGGTGATATTCATTCATTTATTCATTCAAACCTTTATTTAAACCTCAGAGGTCAATGAAGTTGTTGATGTTTATAAAAAAATATAATAAAAGATATAAAATATATGTTGATGAGCATCATTTTATATTAGGACTGTTTTTATTAGTTAATTAGTTTTAAAGAAAAAACAACAAAACAAGAAAATTGTTTTTCTTATATTTCTGTTTTTATATTGAGAATAAACAATGATATAAATATAAAAAATATTTTACAAAAAAAGAACCAGCAACAATAAATGATATTAAAAAAAAATGAAACTATTCACTCATGAATAAATCAGTGTTAATAATCAGCTTATTGTCTCAGACTGACTGGATGTTTATTATATCTGTGATGGTGGCGCCACCTGCAGGTTAAAGGCTGCAAATGCAGGTTTTAACTTCCATTAACAATGATGTGTTTGTGTTTGTGGAGCTGCAGCATAAAAACTATGGACCCGAGTCCTGTTTACTGGACCTGAGTCCTGTTTACTGGACCCGAGTCCTGTTTACTGGACCTGAGTCACCCGAGTCCTGTTTACTGGACCCGAGTCCTGTTTACTGGACCCGAGTCCTGTTTAATGGACCCGAGTCACCTGAGTCCTGTTTACTGGACCTGGTCCTGTTTACTTTACCTGAGTCACCTGAGTCCTGTTTACTGGACCTGAGTCCTGTTTAATGGACCCGAGTCCTGTTTAATGGACCTGAATCACCTGAGTCCTGTTTACTGGACCCGAGTCCTGTTTACTGGACCCGAGTCCTGTTTAATGGACCCGAGTCACCTGAGTCCTGTTTACTGGACCCGAGTCCTGTTTACTGGACCTGAGTCACCTGAGTCCTGTTTACTGGACCCGAGTCCTGTTTACTGGACCCGAGTCACCTGAGTCCTGTTTACTGGACCCGAGTCCTGTTTAATGGACCTGAGTCACCCGAGTCCTGTTTACTGGACCCGAGTCCTGTTTAATGGACCTGAGTCCTGTTTACTGGACCCGAGTCACCTGAGTCCTGTTTAATGGACCCGAGTCCTGTTTACTGGACCTGAGTCCTGTTTAGTGGACCCGAGTCCTGTTTAGTCCTTTTTTTTTTTTTTTTTATTAATTTTTTTTTAAATTACATTTTTATATTTTAATTTTCTTTAAATTAAACAAAAATTAATTTTTTAATTAATTTTTTAATTTTTTTTCCCTTTTAATCAACAGTTTTTAATTTGATTTTGAAGCTTTTAATGTTTTATATAAATAACTTAATTAATGGGATTAATATCCCATTAACATATTTATTTCCTATTATTATTATTATTATTATTATTATTATTATTATTATTATTATTATTATTATTATTATTATTTCCACATGAATTCATTTAGTGAATCAGTGACAAATAATTCAGTTAAAATAATAAATAAATAAATAAATAAATATTTGAAATAATATTTTATTCAGTTAAAATATTTTTTTTTACATTTTTTAAATATTTAATCCACATTTTTAAAAACCTTTTTAAACTTTTTGGTACAAAGTTTTTACACATTTTATTTTCTATTTTCTGGAGGTGAAAGTGCAGAGAGAAATAAATGGATGAATAAATGAATAAATAACACAATTAAAAAGTAATAAATAAAATAGAAAATTAGATAAATGCTGTTTATGTTTGAAATGAAAACACAAATAAATATAATAGAAAAAAGGAGAATCATTAACTTTCACTTTAATTCCATACATGTAATTTAATTTCTTTTTATTTTTTAGTTTTAACCTAATTTAATTTTGTTTTAATTTCAGGTTTCTAATTTTTTTATTTAATTTAAATTTAAAAAAATTACACAATAATACAGTGCAGAGAGAAATAAATGGATGAATAAATAAATAACACAATTAAAAAGTAATTAAATTAAATAAAATAACATTTTAAAATTAATAATAATAAAATTAAATAAATGCTGTGTTTATGTGAGAAATGAAAACACATCTAAATATAATAAATTAAGAGGAAATTTGCTGAGTTTAACTGAGTTTAACATTAATTTATTTTTATTCCTCCTTCCTGTGATCAAACATCTGATGTAGTTTTTATTTTAAGGGTCTTTGACATGAAAACCGCTGCATTAAAGTCTGATCGTTGACTAAATGAATCCAGACCTGAAACTTACTGGACTCACTTTTAAAGCAGTTAGTGACATTTCTCTGGTTTAACACTCATTTCCTCCAACAGAGAAAACATCCACGTCACTCAGGAGGATTCAGAGAAGCCACCAAACGCCATCATGGACGTCAGCGTTGACCTTTCAACCACACGGCCGTAATTAGGGAAAATATGCTGTTGGCTTAATCTAAGATGATGGAAACCGTCCCCGAGGACTTTGTGGACGTATTAGCGTTGATGTGATCTGGCTTCAGTTCCACCGCTGATACATGACAGAGCAGGAAGACACAGAGTCCAGATGCCTCTGTGTGATGTCACAAATGACTGGTTGGGCCAGAGAATCCTCAGGCTGCTCTTTAGAGCGATTAGACCCGTCAAAATATTTTGCTGCCGTCTGCTGTGACAGACGTTCCGTCACGGCCTGTCAGCGTTTACAGCGATTATTCAGCGGCGGCCATGTTTGCCCCCCCCCTCCCCCCCTCCTCCCCTAGAGGCTCCTGCTGGCTCAGAGAGGAGAAAGGATCCTGTGGTTAGAGCCTTTAAACCATCAGTGATGCAGAGAGTTGGAGAGTTGGTCACCAGGAAACCAACAGTTAAACAGTTTAACTGTTTAACTGTTTAACTGTTTAACTGTTTAACTGTTTAACTGTTTAACTGTTTACTGGAGCAGTTTATTCATTTCACTTCACTAGTGACAACTATCAGTTACTGTTACTGCTGCTGCTGCTGCTGTTACTGCTGCTGCTGCTGCTGTTACTGCTGCTGCTGCTGTTACTGCTGCTGTTACTGCTGCTGCTGCTGTTACTGCTGCTGCTGCTGTTACTGCTGCTACTGCTGCTGCTGTTACTGCTGCTGTTACTGCTGCTGCTGCTGTTGCTGTTACTGCTGCTGTTACTGCTGCTACTGCTGCTGCTGTTACTGTTACTGCTGCTGCTGCTGCTGCTGCTGCTGTTACTGCTGCTGTTACTGTTACTGCTGCTGCTGTTACTGTTACTGCTGCTGCTGCTGCTGCTGCTGCTGTTACTGCTGCTGTTACTGTTACTGCTGCTGCTGTTACTGCTGCTGTTACTGTTACTGCTGCTGCTGTTACTGCTGCTGCTGCTGTTACTGCTGCTGCTGTTACTGCTGCTGTTACTGTTACTGCTGCTGCTGCTGCTGTTACTGCTGCTGCTGTTGCTGTTACTGCTGCTGTTACTGCTGCTGCTGTTACTGCTGCTGTTACTGCTGTTGCTGTTACTGCTGCTGTTACTGCTGCTGCTGCTGCTGTTACTGCTGCTGTTACTGCTGCTGTTACTGCTGCTGCTGTTACTGTTACTGCTGCTGCTGCTGCTACTGTTACTGCTGCTGCTGCTGCTGCTGCTGCTGCTGCTGCTGCTGCTCCTGCTGCTGCTGCTGTTACTGCTGCTGTTACTGCTGCTGCTGTTACTGCTGCTGCTGCTGTTACTGCTGCTGCTGCTGCTACTGCTGCTGCTGCTGCTGCTGCTGCTGCTGCTGCTGTGGATGAATGTATAAAAACATGTGTTTTTACTGTGGATGAAGTCGTGGATGTTTTTTTATTCTTCTGGACAGACGTCAGCACCAAACTCATCCTGCAGCTTTATGAAGACCCAGAAAACTGTGTTTAAAAAGATGTTAAAAAAGACAGATGTTAAAATATGTTTAAAAAGATGTTGAAAACATTACAGATGATATGATATATCTGTTATATATAACAGATGCATATATTATATATAATAATAATTATATAATTATATATAATATTTCCTGTAGAAACACCAAATCCAGTCCAGTGAGGTTTTAAAACAGAGACCAGCGCAGACGGAGAGAAATGCAGCGTTTCTCCTCCACGTTCCATCTGCTTCTACCTGCAGCGCAGCCGTCGCCAGCGGCAACCAGGTGACGTTGCCGCGGCAACCGCTGAGGCTCAGGCCACAGGCTCGTTAAGGGTTCGACCACTAAATGAATCAGACTGATGGAACACAGGTCATCATAACCACACACACACACACACACACACACACACACACACACACACACACACACACAGTGAAAACAACAGTAACATGATGAGTTTATTAGATTGAAAATGATGGAAAAAATAGTGAATTTTAAAACGTTAAATGTGTTTATAGTAAATCTGTTGAATAAACAGATGAATAAATACCTGAACAATAAAATGTTCCTTATATTTAATATTTCAAATATTCTGGTTTTATTTGTTTGACATTTCTGCAGAAACTCAGAAGCTGCACTTTAACAGTTTCCCTCCAGGACATTTTCTAGTTCTTGTTCTTCTTGTTCTCCTTCAGTAAATAAATATGCAGCAAAACTTTTACCTCCATCGACTCTAAGGAGCTTTTATTTGTCCTGAAAGTGAACAAATGATGTGATTTCTACTTAAAATCCCGTTTTTAAAGTATTACAATGCAAGGAAATAACATTCTATAACAAAAAAAGCCCATTTTTTTACCTGTTTGTGAGGATTTATAAACTTTGCACATGAATCAAACAGTAAAACCTCAGAAAAACCACAAAGCTCCTTAATTGTCTTGTTTTAAAATCCCCTAAACGTGGGTTTTCAGTAATAATTGACTTGTTTTGTCCGGACGCTGCAGAAAAACACAGAAAATAGAAAGTTCAGAGCCGTTTGGGGTCATGGGAGAAGCTGATGACCCTGAACTTTCTTTAGCTTCAGGAATATGAATGAAATCCGGCCAGAATCGAGCTCTGGAACATTCAATAAACTTGTTTTTCGTCGGACGGATTAACTTTAAACGTGCAGCTTTCTAGTTTCTGGGATTGTGTAGGGGTCAGATCAGGATCCGTGGCTGCAGCAACGAACCCGCCGGCCTCTGTTTTCCTGTGTTTAGCTGCGTTTCCCTCTTATATCCGCCGGCCGCAGCACCACTCCTATTATTTTCTCCGAGGGTTTCGGTGATGTTTGGCATCTTTGTTCTTCTTGGCGTCGCCTCCTCCCCCACAACAGAAGGCCGTGCATGTAGCTGGTTGCATGTACGTGTTCCAGCGTAATTACTAGCTTAGCGTGTATATTGTGTTATAGCAGGGATAATATAATCATCCTTTAGAAACTGCACATTTTGGTTTGTGGAGTCATGCGTGATGTGGCTCCTGCTGCAAAGCGATAAGTAGTAACTGAAGGTAAAAATAGACAAATCATAGAGCAGGATTAAAGAAAAGAAGGTTTATTTTCTATGTGGGTGCAGTTAAATGACACAAATATGCATCAAATCATTTCTTGTAATATGTAATATATACTCTACTGTTCAAAAGTTGGAAATTTCCTTGTTTTTTAAGGAAAATCACAGTTTATTTCAATGAATTTAACTTTAAACTAATGATAAATCCACTCTATACATCACTAATGTGGTAAATGACTATTGTAGCTGCTAATGTTGGTTGTTGCTGCATCAACATCTACATATAATATAGTACAGAGGAAGTTATGTACATAAATATGATATGAACAAATATACAGATGTGTAATATGAGTTTATGCAGGTGTTGATGCTGTAAAAGAACAAATATGTAAAAATATTAAATATGACAAATATTAATCTATAAATTATCAGTTTATGCATAAAACTCAATGCTGGCGTTAACATTATCTGTTATAATTAAGTATAAAAAACTGTTTTATTTCAATGAATCTAACTTTTAACTGATCATAAATCCACTTTATATAAAGGCCCATTTATATAAAGTGGATCAATGTGTTTGATCATTGATCAGTTAATGGATGATTAGAAAACACTTGATGCAGTTTAGCTATAGTTGAAGAAGCTTTAATAAAACTTTAATATAAATCATTATTTCTAACCGTGTCAGTGTTTTCTCTGTATATTTTATTCAATCAAATTAATGCATTAAAGCAGGAAATGCTCCTTTTCTAACACATAATTCCAGTTATTATCCAGTATTTTTACCTTTAAAACTACACGTTACTTCACATTATATCAACTCTACTCATATAAACTCATTTCCTCAAAGATTAAATGTTTAAATTTATTATATTGAGGATGAAACAACATAAAACGCATCACATTTTCACTGTTTTAACAGTTATACGACAGTAAATCCTCTAGAATCACAGCATGTCAGTGTCCAGAGATCAGAGAAACTGTTTCCTGTGGTCATAATATGATAATTTAATAATATCTAATATTATAATAATATCTGATTATAGTGGAAACTATGAAGCTCAACAACAACAAAGACCTTCTAGTCATAAAAAGGTGATAAGAGAAAGAAAATGATTAACGTCACAGACTGTTTGTCGCCGGCAGCTTTAAATGTAGGTGTGTGTGTGTGTGTGTGTGTGTGTGTGTGTGTGTGTGTGTGTGTGTGTGTGTGTAACACACTGTTATCATCTCTGACCGTATCTTATTAATGCTGCTGATTCTAACTGACTAGACATGATCTAATCCTCTTTTTGTTGCCTCAGAACAATTAGAAACTAGTATTTGAGCAGAAAACTATAATCAGTGTGCAGCACATCCTCCTCCTCCTATTATTAGTCTATTATTATTATTTACTATTCTCCACGACTCCTTTTCCTCCTTTATTTAAATATTAGCTCCGTTTCCGTGCAGCTTCAGAAACTTTGAACTGAAACGTCACCAGTTTCTGAGACGAAAACAAGTGGAAGCTTTTTGAATTAGAGGAAATGTAAGTTGCTAAATGTGGAGAAGCAGCGTTGAGTCATGTAGAGAAGTCGTTTCTGCTTCTACAGGTGCCTGTTAGGGACAAAACACTCAGAGATGAGTAGAAACTACACTTTCACACACTTCCTCTGCCTGTTTCACAGCTTTTATTCTGCAAACAGAGTTAACACATCACATTCTGTGCTGAACGGTTTTATATCTACAGGTTCCTGTTTTATTGGAAGTTGTGATGTCACTAATGACAGATGCAAACATGGACCAGATTAAAACACTTTTCTCTTTGTGTGTTTATGATTAATCTGCTTTTTAAAGCACTTACGAGTATAATCACTCATTTGTCCTTTTATTTATTTTAAATCAAAGCATTACATTAGGCTGCAAACACAATTATTCTATTTATCTGTACTTTTTTATGTAAAACACGTTGAAACACACTATAAATAAAGCTGCTTTACCTTTAATCTACTTTTAATATTTAGGCAAATTTAATGTCAGAAAATTAGTTTTGATAATTAGATCTATAAACGAGTATTAGGGCCAATTAAAAAGGATCAATAAGGGTAAAAAAAATTCTGGGAAAAAAAAATCTGAATTAATCTCATAATAATGAGACTTTTTCTCAGAATATTGTTTAATTTTAGATGAGTTCAATAACAAAAAATTCTGAATTCATAAAAATTTCAGACTTTTTTTTCCTATAATAAACTTTAAATAACTACCAGTTAAAATGTTGAGTGTTTTTTCTGAATTATGACTTTTAATAAAAGGTCATTTTTTATTCACTCTGGAAAAAAAAGTCAAAATTTTCTCTGAATATTGTTAAAATTTAGAGGAGTTTATTTTTTTATTCATTCCAGAGGAAAAAAAAAAACCTTAACAAATTCAGAATTCTGACTTTTTTTCTGTAATGAATACACACATATAATTTTAACCCTTAACCCTTTTTCTATTTTTTTCTCTGTTTAATCTGATAATTCTGAGGAAACAAAATTAATTCTGAGGGAAAAAGTCAGAAAAATTCCTTATAATAAACTGTAAATAACTACCAGTTAAAATGTTTTAAAATGATTTTTTTCTGTAAAGAATAATAAAAAAACTGCCTTAAATTTTATTTTTGATAATTCTGATGAAAAAGGTGGTGATAGTGTTTTTATCTCTTCCAGCATTCAGACGTGTTTCAGTAGCTGCAGGTATCCAGCACGTGCATCCAGGTGATTTACCTTCCTACGTCATGAACCTGTCTAACACCGTAAAGCAGCCAGCGGGTCCAGGTGCTTCCTCCTCCGGTTGAACCTCCTTTCCTATAGGTGTCACTGTGGTGGATCGGCCCCCAGCCCTCCCACTGTTCCCCGCCTCCATCCACCAAAACCTCCGCGAAAGGGTGTGCGTTTTGAAGGTTGCGTGAAGCTAAACGCCGCCGCAGACCGGACCCTCCGCCACTCGGCTCGGACGAACCGGGACAAGCGCGTCAGGAGCCGGGGAGGCGCACGGATGTGCCCCCGCTGAGCTGCCCCTCCGCCGGGGTCAGTGTGGAGGAGAGAGACGGTGGAAAATAGCGCAGACACACGGAATTAATTAGCTGGAAAAGTTAAAGAAAAACATCCAGAGTTTTTTTTTTTTTTTAAGATGAGATGTGGCAGCCGAGCGGCTCCTCTTCAAGGTCAGTGTCTCTGCGCCGCCGCCGACGCACGGACGCGTTTCTACCGGGCATCCGGAGGGGAAGGAGAGGCGTGGAGGACGGGATGAAGCCGCCTCCAGCATCAACAATGACCCCGATCACCGGAGAGGACGTTTCCTCTCACTGAGACACCGAGTTGTAAAACAGCGGAGCAATAAACCCAACACACACACATTAACGGCTCATCAGGCTCGTTACGCGCTCACTAACTCCGTTTCCTGTCTCTGGCCTTTTCTGCCGCTGAAACTCTCCAAACATGTCTCCGGGGACGCGCGCGCGCAGCCCGTGCGCACAGCTCCTGGTTCCCGTGCTGGTTCTGGTTCTGGTTCTGCTGGAGGCGCTCGGCGCGGCCAGCTCGCCGGACGTGGGCCACCAGAAGACCGTCAGGGACCACCAGGCCGGCAACGAGTCCAAGGGCTTCGCCAAAAAGGCTTTCCCGGTCCTGGACCTGGACTACCACCACATCCAGACCCCCTTCGAGATCTCCCTATGGGTGCTGCTGGCCTCGCTCATGAAGTTAGGTGAGTGTTTCCAGGAAGTCTAGTCTGGTCTGGTCCGGTCCAGGTGAGCTGGCCTAACCGACAGGTGACTTCCTGCCACCTTCTCTGACTACTGACGTGGACTAGTAGGTAAATAAAGGTGTTGCCGTCACTGAGACTCTAACCACAGCAGAACCTGTGTTTAACCTGAAAAGCTGCCGCTAAAACTATAACTAACCTCTGTTAATGAACACATTAGTTATTTAGTTCATTAAAGATCATCAGTTTATTATTATAGAGACTAAAAAACAGGAAATATTCAGAGAATTTGGACATTTTCTACTTAAAAATGTGTCAAACACATCAAAAAATGGCAGAAAATCAGATAAAAGCACTGAATTTATGTATAAAAGTAGTTTAATTATCTGTTCATGCAGCAAGACAATTACATTAATAACTTAATACAGCACAAAATAAGGTAAAATACTAAATATAGACAAATAAAACTTTTGTCCAAAGATCATCAGTTTATTATTATAGAGACTAAATAAACCAGGAAATAATCAGAGAAGAGAAGCTGGAACCAGAGAATTTAGACATTTACTGATTAAATAATGACTCAAGTCCATTAAATGGAGTTTTTTAATTGTTTGTTATTTTCTTCTTTATTTTTAGCATTTGTAGAATTTTGTAATTATTTTTTATTTCATTTATTTTTTTATAATTATTGTTTTAGTATCTTGATTAATTTATTTGTATTTTAGTATTTTTTAAGTATTTGTTTTAATTGTTTTTGTATTTTTTTGTAGTTTTTAATATATGTTTTAACATTTTTCCCCATATTTTTACTTTAAACATTCAGTTTTAGTTGTAAATCAAACAAACTTGATCACCTATCAATCAATTATTGAAATAATTAGTTATTTGGTTCATTAAATGATGTAAAATGTTAATTAACGTTTCTCAAAACTTGAAGATTCAACCTAAAATGTCTTTTTTTGTCCAGACCAACAGTCATTAGTTTATTATAAAAACCAGAAAATTATATTTAAGAAGCTGGAACCAGAGAATTTGGACATTTTCTAATTAAATAAATGACTTAAATTAATGAACCAATCAGATGAATGTAATATTTGTCTCTTTCCTTTAATAATGAAATAATGAACTAACAGTGTGTTAGCTGCTGCTGCTGCTGCGTATCAGATAATAGCCTCTGACAACAAACATGTTTCAGATTACAACCCTGTTATAACGCGTCTGATTGGCTGATTGATAAGAAGATAAATCATTTATCACCTTTAACGTTAGTGGATTAATTTGACCTGAGCTTCATATTCTGAGGGCGAATTAAAAATTAAAGACGCTGACACAACGAGTTAAACTCAGCGGCTCAGAGGCTGAAACATGGGTTTTACTGGTGGAGCAGGTCACTCATCAGAGGCTGAAACATGGGTTTTACTGGTGGAGCAGGTCACTCATCAGATGAGTTCTCTGTGATGACGCAGCAGCTGCAGCAGCTGGATGCAGCAGCTGCAGCAGCTGGATGCAGCAGCTGGATGCAGCAGCTGGATGCAGCAGCTGGATGCATCTTCTAGATGCAGCAGCAGCTGGATGCATCTTCTAGATGCAGCAGCTGGATGCAGCGTCTGCAGCGTCTGCAGCAGCTGCAGCAGCTGGATGCAGCGTCTGCAGCAGCTGGATGCAGCGTCTGCAGCAGCTGGATGCAGCGTCTGCAGCAGCTGGATGCAGCGTCTGCAGCAGCTGGATGCAGCGTCTGCAGCAGCTGCAGCAGCTGGACGCAGCAGCTGCAGCAGCTGGATGCAGCGTCTGCAGCAGCTGGACGCAGCAGCTGCAGCAGCTGGACGCAGCAGCTGGATGCAGCGTCTGCAGCAGCTGGACGCAGCAGCTGCAGCAGCTGGATGCAGCGTCTGCAGCAGCTGCAGCAGCTGGACGCTGGACAGCAGATATCTGGCAGCGTTTCAGCGCTGGGAAACCTCCGCCCACACTGCAGCCAGCTGAAGACTTTGCAATGTCATGATATCAGAAAAAAAGCTTCTGCATTAATGAATCAATTGTTTGGCAGCTGCTACATGAACTGTTCTGATAATGGATTTAAATAAGTAAGAATGAACGAGATTAAATTGATTCAAATTAAGAAAATAAGATAAATCATCTGCCAGTGGAATGATACCAGAGAATTTGGACATTTTCTTCTTAGAAAATGACTCAAAACTATTAATTGATCATCAAAATAGCTGCTAATTAATGTGATAGTTTAGGTAAATAATCAATTAATTGATTAATTGCTGCATCTATATAAAACTAAGTAGAAACATCCATAAAGGTGTTAAAAGATGCTGAGGACATGTTAGACATCCTCTATTTTAGCTTCTATTAATTGATAATAACAATAAAGCTTCAATGAGAAGTTAATTAATCCATTAATCTGTAACTAATGTGATAGTTAATTAATCATTTGAGTCATTTATTAATCAGTAAATGTGTAAATTCTCTGGTTCCAGCTTCTCTTCTCTGATTATTTCCTGGTTTCTTTAGTCTCTATAATAATAAACTGATGATCTTTGGACAAAAAAAGACATTTTAGGTTGAATCTTCATCTTTTTAGGAACATTTTACATCATTTAATGAACCAAATATTAATTTATTCAATAATCGATAGAGTAATAAACTGAAAATAGTCCATAGTCATGATTTTCTTTCACTTCACTTCATTTCCTGTTACTTTAGAGATGTTTAATGATTATTTAAATGATTATTTTTAAAGTTAATCAATGCATTTATTCAGTGACTGAGCAACAGTTTTGTTGTTCTCTAAAATGAAGAATATCAGCTCAGCATGTTCTCATTGGATCATCATTCTCATATAATACAACTATTCTGACCTAATAACTCAACTCATCCCTCGTTTTCATTGAAATCCTGTAAATAAACACATGAAATAAACAGTTTCAGCTCCATTAAATGAGTTTGTAGCAGGAATGAAATGAGAATTAACGTCACAGCTTTAGTCCCAGCCGTCCCTCAGAGTGGACATCTGTAGGAATGTGTGTGTGAGGAAACACCACATGGGACAGTGGGTTGACTCATCGCTGCAGCCTCAAGGACAGGAAGGTGCAAACCAGCAGGAGCAGCAGACCACTCTGACCTTTGACCTCTTGATTATTACAGGACGGATGAAATAATTGAATTGGACGTGCTGCTCAGCTTTTTCTTTCTTGTCTGGTTCAGGTTGTGGGTGGAACTAATGTCTTAGAGAATAAAAGCACATCCTCAGGCCGTTTATCTGCTGACCAGCCGCGGCTCCGACTCCTCTTCTATTGATTTTAGCCGGCGCTGAACAAACCTCTTTATCTGTCACATGCTGTGCTTGTATTTCTTAGACATCCTCTGGTTTACTTTCTATTAATAATGCACATAAATAAAAATAGACCTGCAACAATTAGTCAATTAATCAATTAATCTGCATTGATTTGAGTCAGTTTTAAGGAGAAAATGTCTAAATTCTCTGGTTCCAGCTTCTCTTCTCTGATTATTTGATGTTGAATCCACATTCAACACAACTAATTGATTAATCATTTCAATAGTCGATTGATTAATCTACTGTTAGAATAGTTAATAGTGGAGCCATAAATAATAATAGTAGATTCAATTTATACGTCACTTTTCTAGATTTAAGTTGCTTTACACACAAGACTGAAGACAGAGGGCGAGGTTGTTTAGGTGTGTGTGTGTGTGTGTGTGTGTAGGTGTGTAGTTGTGTAGGTGTGTGTAGGTGTGTGTGTGTGTGTGTGTGTGTGTGTGTGTGTGTGTGTGTGTGTGTGTGTGTGTGTGTGTGTGTGTGTGTGTGTGTGTGTGTGTGTGTGTGTGTGTGTGTGTGTGTGTGTGTGTGTGTGTGTGTGTGTGTGGCTATCAGGAAGATTAAAGGATAACAACTTATTATCTAAATGACCTTGTTCTACATTTTTGTTTATAATGTGTAACCGCGGTAACCACCAATAAATATAGTCGACTGTTTTACAGCCTCATCAAACATCAACTGAACTTTCAGATTAAACTTTCACATCGAAACATGTTCGTTATTTTCCAGCAGTGACTTTCATTCATGTTAATTAACACATTCTGTTAATTAGCTGTGAAGCTGCTGCTCAGGATGAAGCTTCATAACGTGTCTGACAAGTCGAGTTAGTCTCTCACTCCACTTAGAGTGAGTGTTTGAAGAGAAGGTGTGTGTGTGTGTGTGTGTGTGTGTGTGTGTGTGGGTGGTGTGTGTGTGTGTGTGTGTGTGTGTGTGGGTGGTGTGTGTGTGTGTGTGTGTGGTGTGAGAGACGCTCATTGAAAGCATCTGTACCC
Organism: Lepturacanthus savala; assembly: GCA_030544235.1. Lineage (NCBI taxonomy): Eukaryota > Metazoa > Chordata > Actinopteri > Scombriformes > Trichiuridae > Lepturacanthus > Lepturacanthus savala. Next base: position 1,019,950 of record CM060467.1, read on the forward strand.
ACACTGTTGCAGATAGATTATCCTTAAGGTGTAGTTCCTGTTGTATTTAGGGTGTAGTTCCTGTTGTATTTAGGGTGTAGTTTGTGTTGTATTTAGGGTGTAGTTCCTGTTGTATTTAGGTTGTAGTTCCTGTTGTATTTAGGGTGTAGTTCCTGTTGTATTTAGGGTGTAGTTCCTGTTGTATTTAGGGTGTAGTCCCTGTTGTATTTAGGGTGTAGTCCCTGTTGTATTTAGGTTGTAGTTCCTGTTGTATTTAGGGTGTAGTTCCTGTTGTATTTAGGGTGTAGTTCCTGTTGTATTTAGGTTGTAGTTCCTGTTGTATTTAGGGTGTAGTTCCTGTTGTATTTAGGGTGTAGTTCCTGTTGTATTTAGGGTGTAGTTCCTGTTGTATTTAGGGTGTAGTTTCTGTTGTATTTAGGGTGTAGTCCCTGTTGTATTTAGGGTGTAGTTTCTGTTGTATTTATGGTGTAGTTCCTGTTGTATTTAGGGTGTAGTTTCTGTTGTATTTAGGGTGTAGTTTCTGTTGTATTTAGGGTGTAGTTTCTGTTGTATTTAGGGTGTAGTTTCTGTTGTATTTAGGGTGTAGTTTCTGTTGTATTTAGGGTGTAGTTTCTGTTGTATTTAGGGTGTAGTCCCTGTTGTATTTAGGGTGTAGTCCCTGTTGTATTTAGGGTGTAGTTCCTGTTGTATTTAGGGTGTAGTCCCTGTTGTATTTAGGGTGTAGTTTCTGTTGTATTTAGGGTGTAGTTTCTGTTGTATTTAGGGTGTAGTTTCTGTTGTATTTAGGGTGTAGTTCCTGTTGTATTTAGGGTGTAGTCCCTGTTGTATTTAGGGTGTAGTTTCTGTTGTATTTAGGGTGTAGTTTCTGTTGCATTTAGGGTGTAGTTCCTGTTGTATTTAGGGTGTAGTTCCTGTTGTATTTAGGGTGTAGTTTCTGTTGTATTTAGGGTGTAGTTTCTGTTGTATTTAGGGTGTAGTTCCTGTTGTATTTAGGGTGTAGTTCCTGTTGTATTTAGGGTGTAGTTTCTGTTGTATTTAGGGTGTAGTTTCTGTTGTATTTAGGGTGTAGTTTCTGTTGTATTTAGGGTGTAGTTTCTGTTGTATTTAGGGTGTAGTTCCTGTTGTATTTAGGGTGTAGTTCCTGTTGTATTTAGGGTGTAGTCCCTGTTGTATTTAGGGTGTAGTTTCTGTTGTATTTAGGGTGTAGTCCCTGTTGTATTTAGGGTGTAGTTTCTGTTGTATTTAGGGTGTAGTTCCTGTTGTATTTAGGGTGTAGTTTCTGTTGTATTTAGGGTGTAGTCCCTGTTGTATTTAGGGTGTAGTTCCTGTTGTATTTAGGGTGTAGTCCCTGTTGTATTTAGGGTGTAGTTCCTGTTGTATTTAGGGTGTAGTTTCTGTTGTATTTAGGGTGTAGTTCCTGTTGTATTTAGGGTGTAGTTCCTGTTGTATTTAGGGTGTAGTTCCTGTTGTATTTAGGGTGTAGTTCCTGTTGTATTTAGGGTGTAGTTCCTTTTGTATTTAGGGTGTAGTTCCTGTTGTATTTAGGGTGTAGTCCCTGTTGTATTTAGGGTGTAGTTCCTGTTGTATTTAGGGTGTAGTCCCTGTTATATTTAGGGTGTAGTCCCTGTTGTATTTAGGGTGTAGTTCCTGTTGTATTTAGGGTGTAGTTTCTGTTGTATTTAGGGTGTAGTTCATTTTGTATTTAGGGTGTAGTTCATTTTGTTTTTAGGGTGTAGTTTCTGTTGTATTTAGGGTGTAGTTTCAGTTGTATTTAGGGTGTAGTTCCTGTTGTATTTAGGGTGTAGTTTCTGTTGTATTTAGGGTGTAGTCCCTGTTGTATTTAGGGTGTAGTTTCTGTTGTATTTAGGGTGTAGTTCCTGTTGTATTTAGGGTGTAGTTCCTGTTGTATTTAGGGTGTAGTTCCTGTTGTATTTAGGGTGTAGTTCCTGTTGTATTTAGGGTGTAGTCCCTGTTGTATTTAGGGTGTAGTCCCTGTTGTATTTAGGGTGTAGTTCCTGTTGTATTTAGGGTGTAGTTTGTGTTGTATTTAGGGTGTAGTTCCTGTTGTATTTAGGGTGTAGTTCCTGTTGTATTTAGGGTGTAGTTTCTGTTGTATTTAGGGTGTAGTTCCTGTTGTATTTAGGGTGTAGTCCCTGTTGTATTTAGGGTGTAGTTCCTGTTGTATTTAGGGTGTAGTTCCTGTTGTATTTATTCTATGAGCAGATTAAGGAGTGAAGGTCAATTCCATTGAAGAGTCACAGTGAAATAAAAATATAAACTGTGATATGGACGTTTTTAATCAAACACACAATATAAAAACTCACTAAAACCTTTTTAATGCATTAATTTTCTGTATTTTCTGCCAACTTGTTGCAGTAGAACTGATTTTACACTGTAATTTTCAGTGTGTGAGATTTTGCAGCGTCATGATTGACTCACAGTGATTTGCAGAATCCAGAAAAGTCCGTTTTCAGCAGCGTTTATTACAGTAATGACTGACTGACGCGGTTTTGCAATGCAAACAAAGAACGAAAACAGGATGTTGGGTCCAGGTTGAGTTGTTTCCTAACATACCAGCTCTTATAAACTGAATCTGTGTCTGCTGATATAAACTCTGCTACTGGACAAGAGAGAGGAATAAGAGGAAATGCAGCACTGAACACAGAAAAGTGTCTTTTGTCGATATTATAGAAACAGGAATGTTCCAAACAACTAGAATTACAGCTGCAGTGTCATCAGTCAGTGTTAATGAGCCCTTTCATTAGTTTTAGGGTCATTTTAGGGATTTTTGAATAAAAACTGGTACAAATGGACTTTTAAATAACAAGAAACCAACATGTTTATGTCAAACTTTGTGTAAAACTGTATTTGAATAAGTTTTTCTCATCGAGCTAAACATTATTTGTCACTGACCCTTGAACCTAACTAACTCTATTGCATCAAAATGACTTAGACATGGTAATAAATGGCCTAAATAATAAATGTATTTAAGAAATATAATAAGTAAAGGCTGTAAATGTAGACTCAGGATAGTTGCATGTTATGTAAGTTAAGGTGAATCCATTAGGTCGTATTTGCATATAAATATTTGCAATATTTGCATATTATTGCCATGTGGAAAAAAATATATTAGCTTATATATGTGTGTGTATATGTATGTGTATATATATATATATATATATATATATATATATATATTTACTTACCACAGATACTGAGTTACATTTTGTATTTAGTGAGAATTTTCATGTCAAATGTCCATCAGCAATAGGGATATCCTGGTCATGTGACCCCATAGATTGCATACCCTTCAAAATAAAAGCCCGTTTTTCACACTTAACTGTAAAAACGTAGATTTTATATCACAGCTTTTTAGAATGGAGATAAATTCATTGTTTCCACTGTGTAACAGAGGGTTGACTGTAGTTCTGTGGAGTATTTTGTGCCTCAGGCTTTAATCTTATCACATTTCCTCTCATTTACAAATGCAAATCTCTTTGTCTATGTAAAAACACACCTCGAAGGTCCAGTGCTGCTGCCACCAGACATTTAAAGGTGTAGGTCCTCGTTATACAGGACGTGTTAGTGAATTACCACGAGGATCAAATAGAACCTTGAGGTTCTAACAGCAAACGTTGGAATAAACTCCTTCACGTTCTCTAATCCAGAAAATGAGTCGTTAGCATTCATGAGTCCAGGAGGGACCAGGAAAACCAGCCAGGACAAAAGGGTGTTTCACTCCCAGTAAATGTCCAACAGTCAACACATTCTTAAAGTCCTCCAGCGTGACTCCAATAACTCACTTCACTGCTCATCGACTGAAGAGCCTCGACCACGGGAGATAAGATAGAGAGAAGGAGGTCAATGGAGTCTGAAGCTGCAAACACAGGACAAGTGTTAAAACCTGCTGAGTTTGTTTTATTTAAAACCAGCAGACAGCGGCAGCGTCTTCCTGTTCTGTCCTCACTTCCAGGGAAAGACGAGAAGAAGAATCTGTCCCGTCGCCAAAAGACTTTCAGAGTCTCAGCAGCTGCAGATATTCAGAGGATTTCCTTGTTCAAACAGGTTCTGCTTGTTATTGATGTTAGATATTTGGATCAGAGCGGCGTCGTTCCTGGGAAACGTGGCGACTTCAGTAAAACGATGCAGGCTTTTATTTAGTGGTTCTACTGAGTCACGGTTTATTGTTTTGATGCAGATCATCGAGCTGCTCGAGTTGCTGAGGCCGAACCAGGAGCTTTAAATTATTAATGATGGTCTGAACCTGCTGCACTATGATCCTGCTGCTGCACAAACACTGATAAACACTGATATTAGAGTAAAAACCCACAGAATCCATGTGTGTGATGATGCTCAAACTGCTGTGGCTGAGACACTTAAATAAACTTTATTATCTAAAATGAAAATCAGTGAAACTTCACTGAGAATCATCATCAAATATACATAAAATACTGTGAAATACTCTCAAACCTCAGTTTCCAGTAGGAATCAAACAGGCCAAGATATTTAAAAGAGAATCAATTAAATAAATAAAGTTTAACATTCAAAATGGAATTCACTGCATTGGAACAATAAACTCACATGGATTTATTATTATAACAGTTAAAACACACAAACAGAACAATAAATTGAATTAAACTAATAAATGTGTCTTATCAAACATGAATTTCCAGTAGGAATCATTCATCTTCTGTATTTGCACAAAAAACAGGATAAAACTACAGATAATATGTGTAATAATAGTTTAAATGTGGTTATCAGACAGTTTGGGCCAAGATATATAATATAGATATATCTATATATAATATAGAGATCTATCTATATATAATATATATCTATCTATATATAATATAGATCTATCTATATATAATATAGATCTGTCTATATATAATATAGATAGATAATCTATTAAAAAAGCATCAAATATACATGAAACACAGAGTAAAAATGGAAAAAAACTGTGAATGAAACTACACAATAAGTGAATTAGGGCATAAAATAACATTAATTCCTGGTATAAATCATTAATTTACTCTCATTTTGACAGTATATATATATATATATATATATATATATATATATATATATATATATATATATATATATATATATATATTTTCTCATAGATTTTTAGGTGTTTACCACTTGTCTCGTTTAAAAAAACAAAAAAAAAACACACCAGAGCAAATGATTCCACCAAAATACTAAAATAAATCTAGATTAGCATCATACATGTTGATGCTAGCACAAAAAATTGGTGAACATTTATTTATATTTACGTCATTAAATCATGAATCAATGAGGGAACAACTTGTCAAATCTATCATAATAATTAACTCACCACTAATTAACATCGTTAGAGCTCGTTAACGATCGTTAGTCTGATCTGTTACAAAAGAAGCTGATTCTTGGACTAATGTTGAACTAGTGCTCTGATAAATGACTCACTGACTGCTACATGTTAGCTTGATTGGTTTATTCCATGTAGCTAGCTGCTAGCCGCTAGCCACTAGCCCCGCCCACTGGAAAGCAGCATCTGGACCAAACCATTTTGATGAATAAAGGGGGGGTCTTAATATTTCAACAGTTCAGAAACAGCACGTATGTTGTGCTTTTATTAAACATTTCTTTAATATTCTAAATGATTTATTTGCGTTTTCATGATTTTCTTGATATTTCCACATACGACTAATTTACCTACTTGTGTAATTCGTAGCATTAACGAGCTGCTAACGAGACACTCGTCATCGTGTGAAGTGGATCAGACTGAATTCACATTCTACACGTGTCTGAATTATTATTCCAACATAAAGTGACTGTGATGCTCGTGTTCATTTCATTTCTCTGCTCTTGAGTATTTTGCAAAAGCAGATTTGGTTTAAATTTGACTTTTTTTGCACTAACTTTGTTTGATAATTGGGAGAATGTCAGAAACGTCCTGTGGTTTAACCCTGAAGACACAAAAAGCTATTAACTAGTTTTATATTCTAGTCTTTTTAAGCATTTCGTGGCAGATTCTGTGTGATTTCTGAAAGAAATAAGGTTCAAATGACCTGATGAATGATTTTAAAACCTTTGCTTCTTATTTTACTGTAGAGGATAATCTTCTATCTCTGAACATCTGTTTTCTCTCTTTTAACAAACAGCGACTTGTTGCATCAATCTTCTGTAAATCTTGACAACAGTGAAAACCCATTTTCCTCAGAGCATCTCTGCAGCGTATAATAATAAAATCTCTGTTATAACTGCTCTCATGGCTGTGTTTACTCTCCTTAATGGTGAAATTGGCAGGATTTCCTTTTAGAGCTGCTGCTACTGATTTACAACGCAGTCCCTGATTGGCTGGTTCCACCCTAATTAACCCAAATTACTTTCCAAGTTATTGAAATCAATTTCAATGGAGAAAAGTCCAGACTGTCAAAGATCAGTGTAAACTAATGTTTAACTTTATTATGACGCTTTCTTTCTGATTATTATTGCCCTATAAACTCCAGTAGACCCTTTTCTATTGTATTGATGTAAATCTGTATAACGCTGCAGTCCTCCACCTGTTTCCATATAGTTTTAGAGCCTTATTGAGTTATAAACCAGGTCTATTTATGGATCAGGATCCAGGGAGTGAGCTTCAAGTCTCTGTGACTCATGTTTATTACTCGTTGGAGCATTTTCCACAATCAATAAAGAGACTCTTTGTCTTCTGCTGAGACCGTTGCTCATATCTTTAGTTTTCTTTTTCACACCTTTGAAGTTGGCGACGCTCTATTGTGAGAATTAAAGAAAAGTTTGACCCGGAGGTTTTTATCTCCCTCCGCTCAGATAAAAGCTGAGCAGATATGAGCAGATAGAGTTTATGTGGAGGAAACTCCCTGATCAAGGTGTTTCTGTTCATAACGGAAAATTACCGTCTGTTATTTTGCTGCAGGATAAAATGACTTTAACTCGTCTGTTTGACTGAAATTTATCTAATCGGATATTTAAACATATGGGAATATTTTTGAGCATTTACAGTAAAAATCTATTAAATAAAACTGCATTTGATGCATGGTTTGTATTGTAAATGGCCAGTTTAACTATAGCATCAATAACACGCTAAGAAGTTTAACTATAGCATCAATAACATGCTAAGAAGTTTAACTACAGCATCAATAACATGCTAAGAAGTTTAACTATAGCATCAATAACACGCTAAGAAGTTTAACTATAGCATCAATAACATGCTAAGAAGTTTAACTATAGCATCAATAACATGCTAAGAAGTTTAACTATAGCATCAATAACATGCTAAGAAGTTTAACTATAGCATCAATAACACGCTAAGAAGTTTAACTATAGCATCAATAACATGCTAAGAAGTTTAACTATAGCATCAATAACACGCTAAGAAGTTTAACTATAGCATCAATAACACGCTAAGAAGTTTAACTACAGCATCAATAACGCGCTAAGAAGTTTAACTATAGCATCAATAACACGCTAAGAAGTTTAACTACAGCATCAATAACACGCTAAGAAGTTTAACTACAGCATCAATAACATGCTAAGAAGTTTAACTATAGCATCAATAACATGCTAAGAAGTTTAACTATAGCATCAATAACACGCTAAGAAGTTTAACTATAGCATCAATAACACGCTAAGAAGTTTAACTATAGCATCAATAACATGCTAAGAAGTTTAACTATAGCATCAATAACACGCTAAGAAGTTTAACTATAGCATCAATAACACGCTAAGAAGTTTAACTATAGCATCAATAACACGCTAAGAAGTTTAACTACAGCATCAATAACACGCTAAGAAGTTTAACTACAGCATCAATAACACGCTAAGAAGTTTAACTACAGCATCAATAACACGCTAAGAAGTTTAACTACAGCATCAATAACACGCTAAGAAGTTTAACTATAGCATCAATAACACGCTAAGAAGTTTAACTACAGCATCAATAACACGCTAAGAAGTTTAACTACAGCATCAATAACATGCTAAGAAGTTTAACTATAGCATCAATAACACGCTAAGAAGTTTAACTATAGCATCAATAACACGCTAAGAAGTTTAACTATAGCATCAATAACATGCTAAGAAGTTTAACTAGCATCAATAACACGCTAAGAAGTTTAACTATAGCATCAATAACATGCTAAGAAGTTTAACTATAGCATCAATAACATGCTAAGAAGTTTAACTATAGCATCAATAACATGCTAAGAAGTTTAACTATAGCATCAATAACATGCTAAGAAGTTTAACTATAGCATCAATAACATGCTTCCTCTTCTACGTCGATGACGTCATGTTTTACTATGATTTTCTGTTCGGTGCCGTTTTTATTAAACTCTTCTCAGTTGTTGTTAAGTTATCACCAATGTTGAAACTATCAACACAAGCCTAGAGCGCCCTCTGGTGGTTTAGTGTGAAACTATGGCTAAACTATGAAAAAACGTGACTTATAGTCCAGAGAATACAGTAACTGGGTTTGTCAGAAAAAGAGAAGCAGCTCACACACGTGTGTTTTTCTGTTTTAAATTTAAACCATTTATTTTTATTTATCTAACAGCTGATGTCCAGGTGCAGGAAATCCACAGAAATAGGAAGTGAACACCTAGTGTAGCATCTAGTGTAGCGTCTAGTGCAACGTCTAGTGTAACGTCTAGTGTAACATCTAGTGTAGCATCTAGTGTAGCGTCTAGTGCAACGTCTAGTGTAACGTCTAGTGTAACATCTAGTGTAGCATCTAGTGTAGCGTCTAGTGCAACGTCTAGTGTAGCGTCTAGTGTAACATCTAGTGTAGCATCTAGTGTAGCGTCTAGTGTAGCGTCTAGTGCAACGTCTAGTGTAGCGTCTAGTGTAACATCTAGTGTAGCATCTAGTGTAGCATCTAGTGTAACATCTAGTGTAGCATCTAGTGTAGCATCTAGTGTAGCATCTAGTGCAGCATCTAGTGCAGCATCTAGTGTAACATCTAGTGCAGCATCTAGTGCAGCATCTAGTGTAACATCTAGTGTAACATCTAGTGCAGCATCTAGTGCAGCATCTAGTGTAGCATCTAGTGTAACATCTAGTGTAGCATCTAGTGTAACATCTAGTGTAACATCTAGTGTAGCATCTAGTGTAGCATCTAGTGTAGCATCTAGTGCAGCATCTAGTGCAGCATCTAGTGTAACATCTAGTGCAGCATCTAGTGCAGCATCTAGTGTAACATCTAGTGTAGCATCTAGTGCAGCATCTAGTGTAGCGTCTAGTGTAGCATCTAGTGTAACATCTAGTGTAGCATCTAGTGTAGCATCTAGTGTAGCATCTAGTGCAGCATCTAGTGCAGCATCTAGTGCAGCATCTAGTGCAGCATCTAGTGTAGCATCTAGTGCAGCATCTAGTGCAGCATCTAGTGTAACATCTAGTGTAACATCTAGTGTAACATCTAGTGTAACATCTAGTGCAGCATCTAGTGCAGCATCTAGTGTAACATCTAGCGTAGCATCTAGTGCAGCATCTAGTGTAGCATCTAGTGTAACATCTAGTGTAACATCTAGTGTAGCATCTAGTGTAGCATCTAGTGTAGCATCTAGTGTAACATCTAGTGTAGCATCTAGTGTAGCATCTAGTGTAGCATCTAGTGTAGCATCTAGTGTAGCATCTAGTGTAGCATCTAGTGCAGCATCTAGTGCAACATCTAGTGTAACATCTAGTGTAGCATCTAGTGTAGCATCTAGTGCAACATCTAGTGTAGCATCTAGTGTAGCATCTAGTGCAACATCTAGTGTAACATCTAGTGTAGCATCTAGTGCAGCATCTAGTGCAGCATCTAGTGTAACATCTAGTGTAACATCTAGTGCAGCATCTAGTGTAACATCTAGTGTAACATCTAGTGCAACATCTAGTGCAGCATCTAGTGTAGCATCTAGTGTAGCATCTAGTGCAGCATCTAGTGCAGCATCTAGTGTAGCATCTAGTGTAACATCTAGTGTAGCATCTAGTGTAACATCTAGTGTAGCATCTAGTGTAACATCTAGTGCAACATCTAGTGTAGCATCTAGTGTAGCATCTAGTGTAGCATCTAGTGTAGCATCTAGTGTAGCATCTAGTGTAGCATCTAGTGTAACATCTAGTGTAACATCTAGTGCAACATCTAGTGTAGCATCTAGTGTAACATCTAGTGTAGCATCTAGTGTAACATCTAGTGTAGCATCTAGTGTAACATCTAGTGCAGCATCTAGTGCAGCATCTAGTGTAACGTCTAGTGTAACGTCTAGTGTAACATCTAGTGTAACATCTAGTGTAGCGTCTAGTGTAACGTCTAGTGTAACGTCTAGTGTAGCGTCTAGTGTAGCATCTAGTGTAACGTCTAGTGTAACGTCTAGTGTAGCGTCTAGTGTAGCGTCTAGTGTAGCGTCTAGTGTAGCGTCTAGTGTAACATCTAGTGTAACGTCTAGTGTAGCGTCTAGTGTAACGTCTAGTGTAACGTCTAGTGTAGCGTCTAGTGTAGCATCTAGTGTAACGTCTAGTGTAACGTCTAGTGTAGCGTCTAGTGTAGCGTCTAGTGTAGCGTCTAGTGTAACGTCTAGTGTAACGTCTAGTGTAGCGTCTAGTGTAACGTCTAGTGTAACGTCTAGTGCAACGTCTAGTGTAACGTCTAGTGTAGCGTCTAGTGTAGCATCTAGTGTAACATCTAGTGTAGCATCTAGTGCAGCATCTAGTGTAACATCTAGTGTAGCATCTAGTGCAGCATCTAGTGCAACATCTAGTGTAACATCTAGTGTAGCGTCTAGTGTAACGTCTAGTGTAGCATCTAGTGTAACATCTAGTGTAACGTCTAGTGTAGCGTCTAGTGTAGCGTCTAGTGTAGCGTCTAGTGTAGCATCTAGTGTAACATCTAGTGTAGCATCTAGTGCAGCATCTAGTGTAACATCTAGTGTAGCGTCTAGTGTAGCATCTAGTGTAACATCTAGTGTAGCATCTAGTGCAGCATCTAGTGTAGCATCTAGTGTAGCATCTAGTGTAGCATCTAGTGTAGCATCTAGTGTAACATCTAGTGTAGCATCTAGTGTAGCATCTAGTGTAACATCTAGTGTAACATCTAGTGTAGCATCTAGTGCAGCATCTAGTGTAACATCTAGTGTAGCATCTAGTGTAGCATCTAGTGTAACATCTAGTGTAACATCTAGTGTAGCATCTAGTGCAGCATCTAGTGTAACATCTAGTGTAGCATCTAGTGTAACATCTAGTGTAGCATCTAGTGTAGCATCTAGTGTAACATCTAGTGTAGCATCTAGTGCAGCATCTAGTGTAACATCTAGTGTAGCATCTAGTGTAGCATCTAGTGTAGCATCTAGTGTAACATCTAGTGTAGCATCTAGTGTAGCATCTAGTGTAGCATCTAGTGTAGCATCTAGTGTAACATCCACCTGTTTCCCACTGATTCTATCAACTCTGGTAGAAACTTGGTCTCATTCAGCGTCTCAGCTCATTTCCTCTGAGCCACAGACGTTTGTTGAACACTAATAGTTTTGTGTATATAAACCTCCCTCTGCTTCACAGGCTGCAGGACATTAAACTGAATAATAATTCCAGCTCCTATCGCTTTAATTATATATAAAAAAAAACATCAGGGTCAATAAAACAGGGAATAATTTCTGGAGGAGACAAAGAACAAGATAAAGCTGCGTTATTATAATAGGATGGTTTTTAGTGTTGAGCTAATAATATTTTATTATTATATTAATATTTCTGGTGTTGGAGTTAATGAAGTCGTACAAAGACAACGTGACCAACGTGTCTCCGTTAACTTTTACATTTATTCAACCAGTCTGTGAAGCTCTGGAGGGGCCACAGGAAATGAGGTGGCGGCCCAGATCTGGGCCCCGGACCTTAGGTTGGACACGTATGATCCACACACCTTGTCATGTGAAGCTGTCTCCATCCAGTCCTGGGTGTGTTTGTAGGTGTTTGTAGGTGTTTGTAGGTGTTTGTAGGTGTTTGTAGGTGGGGGGTCCTTGTTTGGGGTTTCATATCTACGGAATCCTCCTTTAATAGCAGCAGCTTTTCTTTATTTGACAGCTGCTAATTCCTGCTGTTTGTAAAAGCATTAACAGAAACGTCTCCAGGCTCTGCTGCATGTCACATGTCACATGTCACATGTCACACGGGATCATGTGGTTTATTCCTGCAGATAATTGAGACGTGGAACTCGTCCAACATCAGGAAACATGAAGAGAAATAAACGTTTTATTCTTCTTTTTACAGCTTTAAATCTCTAGAATGTGAAGTGTCATGTGAGCGTGTGTGTGTGTGTGTGTGTGTGTGTGTGTGTGTGTGTGTGTGTGTGTGTGTGTTAAACACACACTGAGACTCTCAGCTCTTTATGATCTTAGTCACAGGCGAGTAGAAGCAGAATGAATGCAGGCGAGTCCTGACACGTCAGATCCTGCAAATACATCTACAGTTCAAACAACGGCTGCACCATATTTACACTGAAATACGACTGATATCCATGTTCAAAGTCCAAAAAAGGGAAAAATAAGTTGTTTTAAGCAGAGGAGGCTGCTGATTCTGCAGCAGACGTTAGAATTCCTCGTCTGTTTGGTGCTAACATTCACACCGATGTGTTACGTCACAGCTGATCGTTTAGTTCTGCTTTTTATAAAGTGACGAGAACAGAAGCTGACGTTTACACACTGGGGTGGAACGGTTCACAGAAATCAGGGTTTAAGGTGGCACGGTTCATAGAAATCATGTTTTAAGGTGGCACGGTTCATAGAAATCATGGTTTAAGGTGGAACGGTTCACAGAAATCATGGTTTAAGGTGGCACGGTTCATAGAAATCATGTTTTAAGGTGGCACGGTTCATAGAAATCATGGTTTAAGGTGGAACGGTTCACAGAAATCAGGGTTTAAGGTGGAACAGTTCACAGAAATCATGGTTTAAGGTGGCACGGTTCATAGAAATCATGGTTTAAGGTGGAACGGTTCACAGAAATCACGGTTTAAGGTGGAACGGTTCACAGAAATCACGGTTTAAGGTGGCACGGTTCATAGAAATCATGGTTTAAGGTGGCACGGTTCATAGAAATCATGGTTTAAGGTGGAACGGTTCACTGAAATCACGGTTTAAGGTGGAACGGTTCACAGAAATCACGGTTTAAGGTGGCACGGTTCACAGAAATCATGGTTTAAGGTGGCACGGTTCACTGAAATCACGGTTTAAGGTGGAACGGTTCACTGAAATCACGGTTTAAGGTGGCACGGTTCATAGAAATCATGGTTTAAGGTGGCACGGTTCATAGAAATCATGGTTTAAGGTGGAACGGTTCACTGAAATCACGGTTTAAGGTGGAACGGTTCACAGAAATCACGGTTTAAGGTGGAACGGTTCACAGAAATCATGGTTTAAGGTGGCACGGTTCACTGAAATCACGGTTTAAGGTGGAACGGTTCACAGAAATCAGGGTTTAAGGTGGCACGGTTCACAGAAATCACGGTTCGATTTGTTTCTTTTAGAATCCACTTTATATCCATTTAGCTTAAAGATCCTCAATAACAGGATACAACATTTAAAATATGATCCAAAGTATAACAATCTAATGTAAAATCTGACTATAATGTCATAATAATCACATACAAAGACATAATTTGATGGTTGACATTATTGGAACCATCTGTGACAGCGAGCTGGTATTTAGATGCAGAGACGTTGATTTCAACATCTTTATTTTGACATAAAAGCAGAGTGTGTTGTCATTTAGTGACATCTACACTACAAGAAATGATTAAACGCATTCAGTTTTTAAGTCAGAGCTGAAGACTTTGCTGTTTTTTTCCATTTTTACTTTTAATTTTTGATTTTTCCAACTTTCAATCAACTATTTTTAAATTATATCTTGTTCTTTTTTATTTTAATTTCTTGATTTTTTTTTATCTCATTTAATTTTAATTAATTAAATTTTTTTCTTGATGCTTTAAATGTTTTATGTGAAGTTGTTGAAATGTGCTAAGACAGGATGAATTGACCCAAATCAGGAAAAAAACAGAAATAAACTAAATAATCTTCCAATTGAAGATAATTCTATTTAATATTAGACTAATTCTACCAAAAACACCTCATATCAAGGAGAAGCTCATATGACGTATGTATGTCACAAAAAGACAAATTCTACTCATTTTAATCATGTGAAACAAACTGATTATAAAAGAATATTGTATATTATCAACTTTTTAATAAAGTTTTTTTCACTCCCAACCTCCAGAAAAGCACAGAAACATGAACAGATAATGAATTACACTCATAAAAGCTTCTTAAAAACCTAAAGAGAATGACGTGTTTTTAGATTAATCAGATTTTTTGAATAAAATCCCATCGTATAAACTTATAAAAGCTTCAAAATGACGTGTTTTTAGTTGTCTGCTGGCTTCATTCCAGACTTTATCAGTAGATGTGAAGCTCCAGCAGCTTAAATCAGTGAGTATTCACGTGTCCGTGTCTCCTCCAGGCTTCCACCTGATCCCGCGGCTGTCGGGCATCGTTCCAGAGAGCTGCCTCCTGATCACCGTGGGTCTCCTGGTGGGCGGCCTCATCAAACTGGCCGGGGAGGAGGTCCCGCCGGTGCTGGACTCGCGGCTCTTCTTCCTGTGCCTGCTGCCGCCCATCATCCTGGACGCCGGCTACTTCCTGCCCATCCGGCCCTTCATGGAGAACCTGGGCACCATCCTGATGTTCGCCGTGGTGGCGACCCTGTGGAACGCCTTCTTCATCGGCGGGCTGCTGTACGCCGTGTGCCAGATCCAGCCGGCCAACCCCTCGGACCTGCACACGCTGGAGCTGCTGCCCTGCCTCCTGTTCGGCTCCATCATCTCGGCCGTGGACCCCGTGGCCGTGCTGGCCGTGTTCGAGGAGATCCACATCAACGAGCTGCTGCACATCCTGGTGTTCGGGGAGTCGCTGCTCAACGACGCCGTCACCGTGGTGAGTTTCACACCATCGGCTTCTTATTTAGAAGCAGGGGACTTAAACTTCCTGTTTTATTAGCAGCAGCAGTAAAAGTAGTAGTAATAATATGAATAATGTCACGTCCCCCTGCAGCACCTCCACCGACCCCCTACGGGGTCACGGGCCTCCTGTTGAACACCACTGCTTTAAACGCTGCAGTTTTTCCTTGTGAGGCTCGAATCAGGGAGAAAATATTTATATTTAACAAACTCTACGACCTGAAAAGTTGAATAAATGTTTATTTCTGCTTCAGGCTCCAACATTTCTGGGTTTTTCTTTTTAAAAAAAAAAAAACTTTATTGCAAACTTGAAAAACTACAGACAAGCAGAATATGCATAGAAAAATACACTCTGATATAATCCAAATAATTATTATAAATAAAATAAAGGCATTTTTCATCTTGGACTAATTAATCAAAGCATCTTGTTCGTTAATTTTAAGGAATCGATATAAAAATTAAATGATTCCATGAAGACGTTTGTAGAACGTTGTGTTTTTACCAGATTTATTTATCAGAATAATGAGATTTACTTTGAAAACAAACTGATTTACACTTGTGGGTGTTTCAGTTCCTCAGGATGTGACTGTGTGACATCACAAAATCCAGTTAAACCCATTGAATTTGAGGATTTTTATGTGAAATCAAGACGATCCAGAGTTAAATGTCCATGTGACTGATGCACGACGGTTTATTTATTATATTTCAGATAAAATCTTTTCCTCCAGTTTCTGTTTCAGTCTTGTTTAATCATAAAAACTGAAATATTAAATGTGTAATTTTTGGGGTTAGGAACTAAAATGGATTTATCAGAAAGAGGAAACGTGGTGCAGACGTGTGAGTGATGGTTGAGATAAAAACATCCAGACCAGTGTTTATCTGGACGCTGCTTCCTCCCACAGGAAACGCTGTCTGTCTGGAACGTTACGTCACTTTCAGGCTGGTTTGGAACCATTTAAACAAAAAAAACACGTGGAATCATGAGTGGGGTTAGAAAATATAGGGAATGTTTAAAGTCGGACACTTTACATGGGAATTAACAGGAATAAATGGTAATTAACAGGAATAAATGGGAATTAACAGGAATAAATGGGAATAAACAGGAATAAATGGGAATTAACAGGAATAAATGGGAATAAACAGGAATAAATGGGAATAAACAGGAATATATGGGAATTAACAGGACAGGACAGATTCCTCCAACGATAACCTTGACCCTTGACCTCTTTCTTCTCCCCTCTCCCAGGTGCTGTACCACCTGTTTGTGGAGTACTCCATGGTCGGCATGGTGACGGTGATGGACTGCTTCCTGGGCGTCCTGTCCTTCTTCGTGGTGTCCATCGGCGGCGTCCTGGTGGGAGCGATCTACGGGATCCTGTCGGCCTTCACGTCGCGTTTCACCTCCCACACGCGGGTCATCGAGCCGCTCTTCGTGTTCGTGTACAGCTACATGGCGTACCTGTCGGCTGAGATGTTCCACCTGTCTGGCATCATGGCGTGAGTCCCACGGATCTTATAAACCGGATAAACTCTGCATTAGTTTGGTATTTATTAGCCCAGACATCATCCAGAAAGTATTCCCAGCGCTTCACTTATGAATATACTGATGTGCAGAAATCTCTAAACTGTTTATGTTGTCATTATGGGATGTTGTGTGTAGAATTTTGAGGGAAAAATGATTGAATCCATTTTGGAATAAGGCTGTAACACAATAAAATGTGGAAAAAGTGAAGCGCTGTGAATACTTTATGTATTCCTACAGAAAAGTGGAGGCTTAAATAGATTATTTATGTTTAAATGAAGGTGTGTTGGACTGTTCCATAGTCTTTAATAGATAAATTATACATTAGGTAAGAAATGGACACACACTGAGATAAGGAGAGACGTGAAAATACAGTTATTATAAGAAAAAGGCGACAATTTATGTTAAAAGTTTGGATCTCAGCTTAGATGTTAGTTTTTAAATTGGACTTATGATAAATCTAATATAGTTTACCAACCTGGCCATGTTACTGTTATATGTGATTATAAATAAACAGGTTTAGGTGTTAGGTGATAGCGCTGGGATTTCCTGAGGGTCTGTGAACGTGACATTTTAGCATGACGAATAAAGTAGCAGCTAAACGTGCTAACGTATTAGCTCTACGATACTTTCGGCTAGCGCTGGGAAGCAACATGAGGAGGAGCCGTGATACGGAGCTTTAGGGAACTTTTAATGATAATAATGATGTTTTGAAAACCCATTAAACAAAATTCTACAAAAAAGGGGGATACACCATCAGTGATAGCGCTGGGATTTTCTGAGGATCTGTGAGCAGGTAAGACGTGTGTTAGCATGAGGAATAAAGTAGCAGCTAAACAGGCTAACGTATTAGCATGTAGCATGTAGCCGGGAAGCGACATGAGGATGAATTTTAACCTTTGATGATAATAATGACGTTTTGAATCTATACAAAAAATAATGCTATGAGTGTTTTTTTAATCATTTTTTAAAGTAATTCACTTAGATTTTGTTTTAAAGAAGAAGCAACAACACAAAAGTTTTTTTTCTGTTGTATTTCCCCTTTTTTTATATTAAAAATAAACTAATCTTTGTTTTTCTGGAGTAAAGAAGAAGCTCACTGAAGTTTAATAAATGTTTAATTACCTACAGGAACTTAGATGTAGGTTTATTCTATTTGGTTTATGGGTCAGTGACAAATAATCTTTGGCCATAAAATAAATAATACAGTTTTAAGAAGCATTTATCAGGTATTTTGTTGGTTTCTTGTTATTTAAAAGATCATTTGGATTTTTTTTTGCTTTTTTGTTTTTACAAAAATCAAGATTTTATGTTTTTTAAATGAAAAATCAAACGGTGTAACCGAAAAAGAATGATAGATTTTTAAATATATATAAATATATAATTTATTATATAATATATATGATGCATATTAATACATATATATATATATATATATATATATATATATATATATTTCAGTCTCTCAGATTTCTGTGAATCAGTTTTTGCATAGATTTCTCCTCCTCTCCATGTTTTATGTATATTTCCTCCCTCAGTGATTAGATGTCATGTTGTTATATATCAACAACAGAGAAAATCAGTCTCATCTCTTCCCGACAGTAAGTCGATAGTTCACGGTGACACATCCTGGTCCTGGTAACCAGCAGAATAATGAATTCATCTACCGCCGCCGGCTCCTCCGCCGCCGCTTCCTGTTTAAGGCTCTGAGTTATTGACGGCTGCAGAAAAAGGAGGATGATGGACGCGTGGCTTCAAAGACGAGTTCCTCCGAGGCTCACGTCAGAAAACGGCATCGGCCACGGCGGCGTGTTTCATGTCGTCTGTTCATAAAGAAGAGCTGGAATAACTCGGCGGCTCCTTTCATCCTTCAGTCCTAGACCCGTGGGCCCAGCGGTGGAATGAGTCCACGGGTCAGATGCTGCTTCTAGAATCTGGACGCAGGTTATTTCTGGACAAACGTAGAGAAGTGGCCGCTGGACGGGAGCAGGTCACTGAGGGGTTCAGTGTAAACACGGTGGAACTAGAGACGAGTAACTGGAGCTCTGCTTTACTGGAAAACTCTGCTGTCACCATGGCAACCTGAGTCCCAGCTTCACTTAACTACAGCTCAGGTAGAAGAGCAGGAAATGGTTGTTTCATCATCTATGAGGAAGAAATAAAGAAATAAAGGACTAGACACCTGGACTGGGTGGAGAATGACACTAGAAGATTAAGTATTCATGATATTCTAATTGTTTGAGGTTTATTTTTTCAGTTTTCCTGTTAGAAATGATGATAAATGTGGAATATCTGAACGTGTAAAAGAGCAAAAAGCAGTTTTAATTTGAGGAAAACTAACATCTGTCATCTTATCATGTTACCAAATTAAAAGTCTTTTAAACCTTTATTGTGTTAACAAGGTAAATTTATCATGTTACCAAATTAAAAGTCTTTTAAATACTTTATTGTGTTAACAAGGTAAATTTATCATGTTACCAAATTAAAAGTCTTTTAAACCTTTATCCTGTTAACGAGGTAAATTTATCCTGTTACCAAAATAAAAGTCTTTTAAACCTTTATCGTGTTAACAAGGTAAATTTATCCTGTTACCAAATTAAAAGTCTTTTAAACCTTTATTGTGTTAACAAGGTAAATTTATCATGTTACCAAATTAAAAGTCTTTTAAACCTTTATTGTGTTAACAAGGTAAATTTATCCTGTTACCAAAATAAAAGTCTTTTAAACCTTTATCCTGTTAACAAGGTAAATTTATCCTGTTACCAAAATGAAAGTCTTTTAAACCTTTATTGTGTTAACAAGGTAAATTTATCCTGTTACCAAATTAAAAGTCTTTTAAACCTTTATTGTGTTAACAAGGTAAATTTATCATGTTACCAAATTAAAAGTCTTTTAAACCTTTATTGTGTTAACAAGGTAAATTTATCATGTTACCAAATTAAAAGTCTTTTAAACCTTTATTGTTTTATATAATATAAACCTTCCTTTAATTTGTTTCTTTCTTCAACCAGAAAACAACGTCTGCAGCTTCGTTAACAAAATAAAACCACTTCACTCCACTTTTTCCCTTTTCCACATGTAGCCTTTGAGTTTTTCTCACTGAAACTGTTCAAATCCAAGTTTTCACTCGTCTTCTAGTAAAACATCATGTTTTAATTAGTGTAGAACCACCAGCTGCTCATTAATGAGGGTTAATGTCCATCCTGTTTAACATCTGCCGTGTTGTTCTGTGTCCGTCAGGTTGATCGCGTGCGGCGCCACCATGCGTCCGTACGTCGAAGCCAACATTTCCCACAAGTCCCACACGACCATCAAGTACTTCCTGAAGATGTGGAGCAGCGTCAGCGAGACGCTGATCTTCATCTTCCTGGGCGTGGCCACGGTGGACGGACCCCACAACTGGAACTGGACCTTCGTCACCGTCACCGTCATCCTGTGTCTGGTGGCTCGCATCATAGGTCTGTCGATGTCCTCGCAGCTTTTCAAATTAAAAGCACAGGAAGTTGCTGTAACATAAAGTGTTCAGTCTTTTAAACCTTTACTGTGTTAACAAGGTAAATTTATCCTGTTACCAAATTAAAAGTCTTTTAAACCTTTATTGTGTTAACGAGTTAAATTCATCATGTTACCAAATTAAAAGTCTTTTAAACCTTTATTGTGTTAAGGTAAATTTATCCTGTTACCAAATTAAAAGTCTTTTAAACCTTTATTGTGTTAACAAGGTAAATTTATCATGTTACCAAATTAAAAGTATTTTAAACCTTTATTGTGTTAACAAGGTAAATTTATCATGTTACCAAATTAAAAGTCTTTTAAACCTTTATTGTGTTAACAAGGTAAATTTATCCTGTTACCAAATTAAAAGTCTTTTAAACCTTTATTGTGTTAACAAGGTAAATTTATCATGTTACCAAATTAAAAGTCTTTTAAACCTTTATTGTGTTAACAAGGTAAATTTATCCTGTTACCAAATTAAAAGTCTTTTAAACCTTTACTGTGTTAACAAGGTAAATTTATCATGTTACCAAATTAAAAGTCTTTTAAACCTTTATTGTGTTAACAAGGTAAATTTATCATGTTACCAAATTAAAAGTCTTATTAAAAGGAACAGGAAGTGTGTTTCTGTAACGTTTCATCATCTCAGTTCATGTTCAGAATCTTTATTTTCTGCTCTTTTCTCCAGATGTTCTGGATAAATCAGATCCATTGACTGTTAAAGGACGAGTCCACACATTTTATTTTTTTAATCAGGCCAGATGTTGATGTTCCTTCTTGTGCTGTTCCTCCTCTTCCTCCAGGTGTGGTGGGCCTGACCTTCGTGATCAATAAGTTCCGTATCGTGAAGCTGACGACTAAGGACCAGTTCATCCTGGCCTACGGTGGCCTGCGAGGGGCCATCGCCTTCTCTCTGGGTTTCCTGCTGGACAAGAAGCACTTCGCCCTGAGGGAGATGTTCCTCACCGCCATCATCACCGTCATCTTCTTCACCGTGTTCGTCCAGGTGAGTCTGCACTCACCTTCACAGGTGCAGGAGTTCATTAGGACAGATAATTATTATTGCAGGTGATATTAATGTTCTGTCTTTCATGTGGAGAGTCAGAGTCGATTTATCTCTCTACCCCTCGTTGCTATGGTGACGTCACCGTGTCACATGACCAGAAGTTACACCACCTATCAGCATGGCTGTGTGTTACATCCTGGTCACTCACTTTTTACCGCTCGTTACAGCTCGTTACCAGTTATTAACACTCATTAACACTCATTATCCCTCGTTATCCCTCATTAACACTAGTTATCACTAGTTGTTATCACTAGTTAACACTCGTTATCCTTTGTTACAGCTCGTTATTACTTGTTACCACCGGTTATTAAAACTAGTTATCACTAGTTGTTATCACTAGTTAACACACGTTATCCCTCGTTAACACTAGTTATCACTAGTTAACACTCATTAAAACTAGTTATCACTAGTTGTTATCACTAGTTAACACACGTTATCCCTCGTTAACACTAGTTATCACTAGTTAACACTCATTAAACTAGTTATCACTAGTTGTTATCACTAGTTAACACACGTTATCCCTCGTTAACACTAGTTATCACTAGTTAACACTCATTAAAACTAGTTATCACTAGTTGTTATCACTAGTTAACACTCGTTATCCCTCGTTAACACTAGTTATCACTAGTTGTTATCACTAGTTAACACACGTTATCCCTCGTTAACACTAGTTATCACTAGTTAACACTCATTAAAACTAGTTATCACTAGTTATCACTAGGTAACACTCGTTATCCCTCGTTATCCCTCATTAACACTCGTTACCACTCGTTATCCTTCGTTACAGCTCGTTATTACTTGTTACCACCAGTTATCACTCGTTAACACTCGTTATCCTCATTATCCCACTCTCTATTACTCGTTATCACTTATTAACACCTGTTATCAGTAGTTATCCCACATTAACAATCATTATTACTCGTTATCACTAGTTAACACTCCCTAACACTCGTTAATCCTTGTTAACACTTGTTATCCCTCGTTATTACTCATTAACACTAACACTCGTCATCCTTCGTTACAGCTGGTTATTACTTGTTACCACCAGTTATTAACACTCATTAACACTAGTTATCACTAGTTGTTATCACTAGTTAACACTCGTTATCCGTCATTAACACTCGTTACCACTCGTTATCCTTCGTTACAGCTCGCTATTACTTGTTACCACCAGTTATCACCAGTTACCACCAGTTATCACTCGTTAACACTCGTTATCCTCGTTGTCCCTCTCGCTATTACTCGTTATCACCTGTTATCAGTAGTTATCCCACATTAACACTCATTATTACTCGTTATCACTAGTTAACACTCCCTAACACTCGTTAATCCTCGTTATCCCTCGTTATCATTAATTAACACTTGTTATTCCTCGTTATTACTCGTTATCATTAATTAACACTTGTTATTCCTCGTTATTACTCGTTATCATTAATTAACACTCGTCATCCCTCAGTTTATTCTGCTGTATATTTGCCTGTTTAGTGTAATTTTTCATTTCCTTCGTTGTTGACTGGTGTATAATAGAGCTGCAATAATTAGTTGATTAATCAATAAATTACCAATTATTAAATTAAATTAATCACCTAAAATATCAGAATTCTCTGGTTCCAGCTCATCAAATTTAGTACAAATCTTTTACTTCCCATACGTCCAGATTCAGTTCACCTTAAATGTTTGATGCTTTATTTATCATTTAAATTAAACTATAGATTCCATCCTTCAACCAGAACTTTGATTCTCATAGGAAACAGTTAATAATCAGCAGCTGTTATTAATTCACTGATTAGTTGATTCATTCATTTGAGGTTGAATCTTCAGCTTTTTAGGAAACACTGATCCACATTTAATGATTCAAACTAATCGATTAATCAATCAGCTGATTTGTATTAATCGCTGATGATCTTCTCGTCTTTTCCTGAACGGATCTGAAGGTTGAACACATCAAAGCTGTCTCAGATCTCAGTGTTGGCTGATTCAGACATGTCTGGTGTCTATGAATAACTTGATGGATTAAATCCAAGTAGATTCTAACATCCAACCATCCTGTTCCCAAAATAAATCCACTGAAGCAAAACTTCATGTTCCACAACTCTGTCTGCTTTAAATCTGCTTTATTCTCTGTTATATCTATATATATTTATATATATTAATATATATCTCTGTTTATTCTCTGTTATATTTATATATATTAATATACTCTCTGTTTATTCTCTGCTGCTTTATCTCTTTGTTTAAATCCATTTTTCCATTTTTTTTAAACCAATCTGACTCACCAACATTTAATTCTCAAGCTTCTACTTCATCTCCTGATAAGTGGCCATAAAATAAACATTCATGTATTTTTAGTGAGAGGAGAAAATAAAACGGTAGAATCAGCTCAACATCGATGTTTTGAAGCAGAAGCAGATGTTTTAAAGGAAATGACTAGAATAAAACATCTGGTTCATAGAGACCATGAATTCCTACTGAATCTCAGGATAGTAGATGAAAACACACACACACACACACACACACCACACACACACACCCAGCAGCTGATTGGCTGCGTATGATGATTCCTCCATTAAACACTGAATCCTCTCAGATAAAAACATTCTCCTGATAAAACTGGAGCAGGAAGCTGAGACGTTAAAATAAAAGTTGCTGCACATGTTCTGGTCCTGGGATCAGAAGCATCATTTATTCATGATGGAGGAGGAAGAGGAGGAGGAGGAAGAGGAGGAGGAGGAGATGTTTCTACTGAACCACAGAGAAGAGACAAGAAATGATGAGATGAAATGATGAAAGAGTCACAATAAGATGTAAAATGACCTGAAAACAGCTTAAAGACCTGATGATGCAGGTGAAATGACTCATTTAGAGGTTGATTCACCTTAAATCATGTTAATTGATTGTTAATTGATTGTTAATTGATTGTTAATTGACGTCGTCTCTACTCTGTCCTGGCTTATAGAATAAATGCAGCTTTATTTTATCTTTATCTTTATTTTATTTGCTTGTAACTGAGTCCCTTTAACTCTCCAGAACCATAGAATTAGTGATTAGTGACGTTTCCATCAGATTCCGTTCAGACAGTAACGGTGACGTGTCGCCTCCAGCCTTCGTCACGGTATCACGTGTCCTGCATCACGGAGCAGCAGCTCCTCCAGCTGCCGGACGCCAGCTGCTCCTATTCATATCAGCCAATCAGACGACAGCCTCGTTAAGATTAATGAGAGTCATAAAACACTCGGATCCTTCCAGAATCCACAAATCTGTCATGTTCTAGGATAGGAACACTTCCAACAGCAGCAGGATACATGTAGAATATGACCTTTGACCTCTGGGGTTGTAGTTAATGTTGTTATGCTGCAGAATGCTCAACCTTTGAGGTGATGACAGGCGGATCTCTGCTCCTGCATTGCAGCTCTGACCAGAGCTGCTGCTCAAGGTCGAGATGTTAACGCTGGATTTATGATCCTGCAGCTTCTCTGCAGCTTCTCTGTAGCTTCTCTGCAGCTTCTCTGCAGCTTCTCTGCAGCTTCTCTGCAGCTTCTCTGCAGCTTCTCTGTAGTTTCTCTGCAGCTTCTCTGCAGCTTCTCTGCAGCTTCTCTGCAGCTTCTCTGTAGCTTCTCTGCAGCTTCTCTGTAGCTTCTCTGCAGCTTCTCTGCAGCTTCTCTGCAGCTTCTCTGCAGCTTCTCTGCAGCTTCTCTGTAGTTTCTCTGCAGCTTCTCTGTAGCTTCTCTGCAGCTTCTCTGCAGCTTCTCTGTAGTTTCTCTGCAGCTTCTCTGCAGCTTCTCTGTAGCTTCTCTGCAGCTTCTCTGCAGCTTCTCTGCAGCTTCTCTGTAGCTTCTCTGCAGCTTCTCTGCAGCTTCTCTGTAGCTTCTCTGCAGCTTCTCTGCAGCTTCTCTGCAGCTTCTCTGTAGCTTCTCTGCAGTTTCTCTGCAGCTTCTCTGTAGCTTCTCTGTAGCTTCTCTGCAGCTTCTCTACAGCTTCTCTGCAG
>CM060467.1:1650000-1807500 GCA_030544235.1 Lepturacanthus savala
CAAAAAACACTCAATGTAACACAAAAACAGTCATTGTAACACAAAAAACAGTCATTGTAACACAAAAAACAGTCATTGTAACACAAAAAACACTCAATGTAACACAAAAACAGTCATTGTAACACAAAAAACAGTCTTTGTAACACAAACAACAAACAAAAAACAATAATTGCAACAAAAAACAGTCATTGTAACAAAGAAATTTCATTGTAACACAAAAAAACAGTCATTGTAACACAAAAACACTCATTGTTTCACAAAAACAGTCATTGTAACACAAAAAAGTCATTTTAACACAAAAAATACTCATTGCAACAAAAAAACCCACTCGTACAAAAAAACCATTGTAAAACACACTGAAACCACTAGGAAGTGTAGAAAAGATATGTGGGTTTTGTAAAACCTGCAGTATTTTGGGTTTATTTTACAATAATTATGCGACATATTAGGATTTGTCTGCAAACACTCATTGTTTGCACTGTAACCCAGTTACTCTAACAACAAACACTAATTGAAACAAAAAACAATTATCATAACACAAAAAACACTCATTTGTAACACCAATAATATTCATTGCAACCAAAAAATTCACCCAATTAAATGAAAAAAACACTTTTTGGTGGAATTTTCTCATAATTTGCAAAAAGATTTTGCCAGATTTTTTTTATGCTTGGTTGTGAACCCCATCAAAGATTTAAACAGGCTGAAAACATAAAATCGAGTAGGAAAACACTGATGCTGTGTCCCAAATTGTAACACAAAGAACACCCATTACATGACATTAAGGCTCAGGAAGCTAATGTAAAGTCTCAGGATTGACTCACAAATCAGAAATAGCCCCATAGATTGGTTTCTAAGAAACAAAGAACAGAAAGAAATGCAAAATAAAACTAGTGCTGCAAGCAGCATTAACGGGCCCTCGCCATGCTATGCCACCGCCCTGCCATGCCACCGCCCTGCCATGCCACCGCCCTGCTATGCCACCGCCCTGCTATGCCACCGCCCTGCTATGCCACCGCCCTGTACCACCGCCATCCTGCGCCCCCGCCCTGCTATGCCACTGCCCCCCGCGCCATTGACCCCTCTCCGTGCCACTGCCGGAGTAGCGCGTGCATTGTGCTCAGACTGAGGAGGGTGAAAAAAAATGGCTGGCTGAAACAGAAAACTGCCATGCCACACTCATCCAGCAGGTGGCGCTGTCGGCGTAACCATACTTGGGTGTCTACGTTCAGCGGCAGTCTCTCATCACACATGTAAAGTTTGGAGCAGATAAAGCATTGCAACACAGAGTTATTTCATGTTAATGGTGTGACCACCAGGGGGCAGCAGCACAGTACCCTAACTTGGGGTGGAGCGCAGAGGGACCCATCCTGATCACATGTGTGAAGTTTGAGGCAGATCGGTTTATGTGGGACAGAGTTATGACAAGTTAAATGTGTCCACCAGGGGGCAGCAGACTTCCTGTTTGACATAGACCATTGGTGCCAAACACTTTTATGTTTGTCTGGACAAGATACACGTGTGTACCGAATTTCATGTTTCTACGCTAAAAGAAACCCTATGGAGAGGGGCTATTGAATATTTAAAGGGGGCGCTACAGAGGTATTTAGCCCCACCCATGGAAGTCACCATCATCAGGTCAAATTCTTTGGCACCCTTGACCTGTGAATCCGTTTTCATGATGATATAATGTTGGTGAAGCCATCAAAAAGCCAAACGTATTTACATGGCGAGTGACCCAAAATGGCGGGGCCGCTACGTCCAGACCGTGTGACTTCACACGGTCTGGACGTGCTTGGGTGTCTACGTTCAGCGGCAGTCTCTCATCACACATGTAAAGTTTGGAGCAGATCGTGCATTGCAACACAGAGTTATTTGACGTTAACGGTGTGACCACCAGGGGGCAGCAGCACAGTAGCCTAACTTGGGGTGGAGCGCAGAGGGACCCATCCTGATCACATGTGTGAAGTTTGAGGCAGATCGGTTTATGTGGGACAGAGTTATGACAAGTTAACTGTGTCCACCAGGGGGCAGCAGACTTCCTGTTTGACATAGACCGTTGGTGCCGGAGACTTTTATGTTTGTCTGGTCAAGATACACGTGTGTACCGAATTTCATGTTTCTACGATAAAAGAAACCCCATGGAGAGGGTCTATTGAATATTTATAGGGGGCGCTATAGAGGTATTTAGCCCCTCCCATGTGGGTCATCCATATCAGATCAAAGATCCTGCCCCCCTTGACCTGTGTTTCCATTTTCATGCCGATAAGCGATCATTAAAGCCATCAAAAAGCCAAACGTATTTTCACTGCGAGTGATCGTCGCCGCCTCGCCACACGGACGCCATAGGGTGTGGCCTCACAGCGTTCATCACAGAGTTTCACCAATGTGTTCTACATGTTTTAGAGGTGGAATGAAGTTTCTAAGTTTAATGATGTGTTTTCAGTACATATTAAAGTAAAAAAAGTCACTTCCTGTTACCACCAGGGGGCGCCACCTATTAAGTGGGTAACCATGATGTCAAAACACTGGGGGCGGAGCCATGGTCACGTCCAGTCAGTTTGAAGCTGATAGAGTAAAGTATGTGGGCGTGACAGCCATTCAAAGTCAGATGGCGAGCTCTGAAGCGATGACCAGAAAAGGCGTGGCCACTACGGCCAGACCGTAAGACTTAGGAAAACGCTTTTTATTATAACTTTGAATCACACATGCCTTGAGAGCATCCTGGCCGACTTTGAGTTCCATACCTTGTAATCTCTGGGAGAAGATCGCACAGATGCGAGGTGTGGAAATCGCCAAAAATCGACCATTCAATTCAAGATGGCCGACTTCCTGTGGGGATTTCACCATGACGTCATGAGGCTTTTTTGTGCGTCTCGGAATGATTAAGGAGTGTGCCGAATTTCATGACTGTAGGATGTACTAACCCCTATGTGGAGGGGTTTTTGAAAGTTTCCAGGGGGCGCTAGAGAGGCATTTGGCCCCACCCATGTGGATTGCCCCTATCAAATCATAGAGGATGCCACCTTTGACCTGTGTTTCCATTTTCATGATGATAAGTCATCGTTAAAGCCATCAAAAAGCCAAACGTATTTTCATGGCGAGGGATCGATCGTCACTGCCTCACCACACGGACGCCATAGGGCGTGGCCTTACAGTGTTCATCATATAGCTTCACCAATGTGTTCTACATGTTTTAGAGGTGGAATGAAGTTTCTAAGTTGAACGATGTGTCTTTAGTACATGTAAAAGAAAAAAAAGGTCACTTCCTGTTACCACTAGGGGGCGCCACATACTAAGTGGGTAATCATGATGTCAAAACACTGGGGGCGGAGCCATGGTCACGTTCAGTCAGTTTGAAGCTGATAGAGTAAAGTATGTGGGCGTGACAGCCATTCAAAGTTAGATGGCGAGCTCTGAAGCGATGACCAAAAAAGGCGGGGCCACCACAGCCAGACCGTAAGACTTAGGAAAACGGTTTTGATAACTTTGAATCACACATGCCTTGAGAGCATCCTGGCCGAGTTTGAGGTCGTGACCTTGTAATCTCTAGGACGAGTTCGCACAGATGCGAGGTGTGGAAATGGCCAAAATCGCCCTTTTGGCGAAATTTCAATTCAAGATGGCCGACTTCCTGTTGTGATTTCACCATGGTGTCAAGAGGCTTTTTGGTGTGTCTTGGCATGATGAAGGTGTGTGCCGAATTTCATGACGATTGGTAAAACTAAGCCCAATGCGGAGGGTGTTTTGAAAATTTCCAGGGGGCGCTGTAGAGCCATTTTTGTGTGTCCATGCTGGAGACCTATAGAATACGTAAATTTTCGCGACTCCAGATGTGCACAGCAATTTTGGTGAGTTTTGAGGTATGGGAAAGGCCTCAAAAAGGCAATTCATTTCGGACGAGAATAATAATAATAATAATAACTAGTGCTGCAAGCAGCATTAACGGGCCCTCGCCATGCTATGCCACCGCCCTGCCATGCCACCGCCCTGCTATGCCACCGCCCTGCTATGCCACCGCCCTGCCATGCCACCGCCCTGTACCACCGCCATCCTGTGCCCCCGCCCTGCTATGCCACTGCCCCCCGCGCCATTGACCCCTCTCCGTGCCACTGCCGGAGTAGCGCGTGCATTGTGCTCAGACTGAGGAGGGTGAAAAAAAATGGCTGGCTGAAACAGAAAACTGCCATGCCACACTCATCCAGCAGGTGGCGCTGTCGGCGTAACCATACTTGGGTGTCTACGTTCAGCGGCAGTCTCTCATCACACATGTAAAGTTTGGAGCAGATAAAGCATTGCAACACAGAGTTATTTCATGTTAATGGTGTGACCACCAGGGGGCAGCAGCACAGTACCCTAACTTGGGGTGGAGCGCAGAGGGACCCATCCTGATCACATGTGTGAAGTTTGAGGCAGATCGGTTTATGTGGGACAGAGTTATGACAAGTTAACTGTGTCCACCAGGGGGCAGCAGACTTCCTGTTTGACATAGACCATTGGTGCCAAACACTTTTATGTTTGTCTGGACAAGATACACGTGTGTACCGAATTTCATGTTTCTACGCTAAAAGAAACCCTATGGAGAGGGGCTATTGAATATTTAAAGGGGGCGCTACAAAGGTATTTAGCCCCACCCATGGAAGTCACCATCATCAGGTCAAATTCTTTGGCACCCTTGACCTGTGAATCCGTTTTCATGATGATATAATGTTGGTGAAGCCATCAAAAAGCCAAACGTATTTACATGGCGAGTGACCCAAAATGGCGGGGCCGCTACGTCCAGACCGTGTGACTTCACACGGTCTGGACGTGCTTGGGTGTCTACGTTCAGCGGCAGTCTCTCATCACACATGTAAAGTTTGGAGCAGATAAAGCATTGCAATGCAGAGTTATTTGATGTTAACGGTGTGACCACCAGGGGGCAGCACCACAGTACCCTAACTTTGGGTGGAGCGCAGAGGGACCCATCCTGATCACATGTGTGAAGTTTGAGGCAGATCGGTTTATGTGGGACAGAGTTATGACAAGTTAAATGTGTCCACCAGGGGGCAGCAGACTTCCTGTTTGACATAGACCGTTGGTGCCGGAGACTTTTATGTTTGTCTGGTCAAGATACACGTGTGTACCGAATTTCATGTTTCTACGATAAAAGAAACCCTATGGAGAGGGGCTATTGAATATTTAAAGGGGGCGCTATAGAGGTATTTAGCCCCACCCATGGAAGTCGCCATCATCAGGTCAAAGTCTTTGCACCATTAACCTGTGAATCCATTTTCATGATGATATAATGTTGGTGAAGCCATCAAAAAGCCAAACGTATTTACATGGCGAGTGACCCAAAATGGCGGGGCCGCCACGTCCAGACCGTGTGAGTTCACAAAAGGCTTTGAATGATTGTTTTATCACACATCCATTGAGAACATCCTGGCAAAGTTTGAGTTGCATACTGTAAAAGCTGTAGGAGGACATCGATCAGAGGCGAGGTGAGGAAATCGCCAAAAATCGCCCATTCAATTCAAGATGGCCGACTTCCTGTGGGGATTTCACCATGACGTCATGAGGCTTTTTTGTGCGTCTCGGAATGATTAAGGAGTGTGCCGAATTTCATGACTGTAGGATGTACTAACCCCTATGTGGAGGGGTTTTTGAAAGTTTCCAGGGGGCGCTAGAGAGGCATTTGGCCCCACCCATGTGGATTGCCCCTATCAAATCATAGAGGATCTCACCTTTGACCTGTGTATCCATTTTCATGACGATAAGTGATCGTTAAAGCCACCAAAAAGCCAAACGTATTTTCATGGCGAGGGATCGATCGTCGCCGCCTCGCCACACGGACGCCATAGGGCGTGGCCTTACAGTGTTCATCATATAGCTTCACCAATGTGTTCTACATGTTGTAGAGGTGGAATGAAGTTTCTAAGTTCAACGATGTGTCTTTAGTACATGCAAAAGTAAAAAAAGGTCACTTCCTGTTACCACTAGGGGGCGCCACATATTAAGTGGGTAATCATGATGTCAAAACACTGGGGGCGGAGCCATGGTCACGTCCAGTCAGTTTGAAGCTGATAGAGTAAAGTATGTGGGCGTGACAGCCATTCAAAGTTAGATGGCGAGCTCTGAAGCGATGACCAAAAAAGGCGGGGCCACCACAGCCAGACCGTAAGACTTAGGAAAACGGTTTTGATAACTTTGAATCACACATGCCTTGAGAGCATCCTGGCCGAGTTTGAGGTCGTGACCTTGTAATCTCTAGGACAAGTTCGCACAGATGCGAGGTGTGGAAATGGCCAAAATCGCCCTTTTGGCGAAATTTCAATTCAAGATGGCCGACTTCCTGTTGTGATTTCACCATGGTGTCAAGAGGCTTTTTGGTGTGTCTTGGCATGATGAAGGTGTGTGCCGAATTTCATGACGATTGGTAAAACTAAGCCCAATGCGGAGGGTGTTTTGAAAATTTCCAGGGGGCGCTGTAGAGCCATTTTTGTGTGTCCATGCTGGAGACCTATAGAATACGTAAATTTTCGCAACTCCAGATGTGCACAGCAATTTTGGTGAGTTTTGAGGTATGGGAAAGGCCTCAAAAAGGCAATTCATTTCGGACGAGAATAATAATAATAATAATAATAATAATAATAATAATAACTAGTGCTGCAAGCAGCATTAACGGGCCCTCGCCATGCTATGCCACCGCCCTGCTATGCCACCGCCCTGCTATGCCACCGCCCTGCCATGCCACCGCCCTGTACCACCGCCATCCTGCGCCCCCGCCCTGCTATGCCACTGCCCCCCGCGCCATTGACCCCTCTCCGTGCCACTGCCGGAGTACCGCGTGCATTGTGCTCAGACTGAGGAGGGTGAAAAAAAATGGCTGGCTGAAACAGAAAACTGCCATGCCACACTCATCCAGCAGGTGGCGCTGTTGGCGTAACCATACTTGGGTGTCTACGTTCAGCGGCAGTCTCTCATCACACATGTAAAGTTTGGAGCAGATAAAGCATTGCAACACAGAGTTATTTCATGTTAATGGTGTGACCACCAGGGGGCAGCAGCACAGTACCCTAACTTGGGGTGGAGCGCAGAGGGACCCATCCTGATCACATGTGTGAAGTTTGAGGCAGATCGGTTTATGTGGGACAGAGTTATGACAAGTTAAATGTGTCCACCAGGGGGCAGCAGACTTCCTGTTTGACATAGACCATTGGTGCCAAACACTTTTATGTTTGTCTGGACAAGATACACGTGTGTACCGAATTTCATGTTTCTACGCTAAAAGAAACCCTATGGAGAGGGGCTATTGAATATTTAAAGGGGGCGCTACAGAGGTATTTAGCCCCACCCATGGAAGTCACCATCATCAGGTCAAATTCTTTGGCACCCTTGACCTGTGAATCCGTTTTCATGATGATATAATGTTGGTGAAGCCATCAAAAAGCCAAACGTATTTACATGGCGAGTGACCCAAAATGGCGGGGCCGCTACGTCCAGACCGTGTGACTTCACACGGTCTGGACGTGCTTGGGTGTCTACGTTCAGCGGCAGTCTCTCATCACACATGTAAAGTTTGGAGCAGATAAAGCATTGCAATGCAGAGTTATTTGATGTTAACGGTGTGACCACCAGGGGGCAGCACCACAGTACCCTAACTTTGGGTGGAGCGCAGAGGGACCCATCCTGATCACATGTGTGAAGTTTGAGGCAGATTGGTTTATGTGGGACAGAGTTATGACAAGTTAAATGTGTCCACCAGGGGGCAGCAGACTTCCTGTTTGACATAGACCGTTGGTGCCGGAGACTTTTATGTTTGTCTGGTCAAGATACACGTGTGTACCGAATTTCATGTTTCTACGATAAAAGAAACCCTATGGAGAGGGGCTATTGAATATTTAAAGGGGGCGCTATAGAGGTATTTAGCCCCACCCATGGAAGTCGCCATCATCAGGTCAAAGTCTTTGCACCATTAACCTGTGAATCCATTTTCATGATGATATAATGTTGGTGAAGCCATCAAAAAGCCAAACGTATTTACATGGCGAGTGACCCAAAATGGCGGGGCCGCCAAGTCCAGACCGTGTGACTTCACAAAAGGCTTTGAATGATTGTTTTATCACACATCCATTGAGAACATCCTGGCAAAGTTTAAGCTGTATACTGTAAAAGCTGTAGGAGGAGATCGATCAGAGGCGAGGTGTGGAAATCGCCAAAAATCGACCATTCAATTCAAGATGGCCGACTTCCTGTGGGGATTTCACCATGACGTCATGAGGCTTTTTTGTGCGTCTCGGAATGATTAAGGAGTGTGCCGAATTTCATGACTGTAGGATGTACTAACCCCTATGTGGAGGGGTTTTTGAAAGTTTCCAGGGGGCGCTAGAGAGGCATTTGGCCCCACCCATGTGGATTGCCCCTATCAAATCATAGAGGATCTCACCTTTGACCTGTGTATCCATTTTCATGACGATAAGTGATCGTTAAAGCCACCAAAAAGCCAAACGTATTTTCATGGCGAGGGATCGATCGTCGCCGCCTCGCCACACGGACGCCATAGGGCGTGGCCTTACAGTGTTCATCATATAGCTTCACCAATGTGTTCTACATGTTGTAGAGGTGGAATGAAGTTTCTAAGTTCAACGATGTGTCTTTAGTACATGCAAAAGTAAAAAAAGGTCACTTCCTGTTACCACTAGGGGGCGCCACATATTAAGTGGGTAATCATGATGTCAAAACACTGGGGGCGGAGCCATGGTCACGTCCAGTCAGTTTGAAGCTGATAGAGTAAAGTATGTGGGCGTGACAGCCATTCAAAGTTAGATGGCGAGCTCTGAAGCGATGACCAAAAAAGGCGGGGCCACCACAGCCAGACCGTAAGACTTAGGAAAACGGTTTTGATAACTTTGAATCACACATGCCTTGAGAGCATCCTGGCCGAGTTTGAGGTCGTGACCTTGTAATCTCTAGGAGGAGTTCGCACAGATGCGAGGTGTGGAAATGGCCAAAATCGCCCTTTTGGCGAAACTTCAATTCAAGATGGCCGACTTCCTGTTGTGATTTCACCATGGTGTCAAATGGCTTTTTGGTGTGTCTTGGCATGATGAAGGTGTGTGCCGAATTTCGTGACGATTGGTAAAGGTAAACCCGATGCAAAAGGGTTTTGAAAATTTCCAGGGGGCGCTGTAGAGCCATTTTTGTGCGTCCATGCTGGAGACCTATAGAATACGTAAATTTTCGCGACTCCTGATGTGCACAGCAATTTTGGTGAGTTTTGAGGTATGGGAAAGTCCCCAAAAAGGCAATTCATTTCGGATAAGAACGAGAATAATAATAATAATAAAAAGAATCAGAGCAGTTCCAATAGGTCCTTCGCGGACTGCTGCGCAGTCGCCGCTCGGGCCCTAATAAACGAAGCAGTTCCAATAGGTCCTTCGCGGACTGCTGCGCAGTCGCCGCTCGGGCCCTAATAACTAGTGCTGCAAGCAGCATTAACGGGCCCTCGCCATGCTATGCCACCGCCCTGCCATGCCACCGCCCTGCCATGCCACCGACCTGCTATGCCACCGCCCCCGCGCCATTGCCCCCTCTCCGTGCCACTGCTGGAGTAGCGCGTGCATTGTGCTCAGACTGAGGAGGGTGAAAAAAAATAGCCGGCTGAAACAGAAAACTGCCATGCCACACTCATCCAGCAGGTGGCGCTGTCGACGTAACCGTGCTTGGGTGTCTAAGTTCAGCGGCATTCTGTCATCACACATGTAAAGTTTGGAGCAGATAAAGCATTGCAACACAGAGTTATTTGATGTTAATGGTGTGACCACCAGGGGGCAGCAGCACAGTACCCTAACTTGGGGTGGAGCGAGAGGGACCCATCCTGATCACATGTGTGAAGTTTGAGGCGGATCGGTTTATGTGGGACAGAGTTATGACAAGTTAACTGTGTCCACCAGGGGGCAGCAGACTTCCTGTTTGACATAGACCATTGGTACCAAACACTTTTATGTTTGTCTGGACAAGATACACGTGTGTACCGAATTTCATGTTTCTACGCTAAAAGAAACCCTATGGAGAGGGGCTATTGAATATTTAAAGGGGGCGCTACAGAGGTATTTAGCCCCACCCATGGAAGTCACCATCATCAGGTCAAATTCTTTGGCACCCTTGACCTGTGAATCCGTTTTCATGATGATATAATGTTGGTGAAGCCATCAAAAAGCCAAACGTATTTACATGGCGAGTGACCCAAAATGGCGGGGCCGCTACGTCCAGACCGTGTGACTTCACACGGTCTGGACGTGCTTGGGTGTCTACGTTCAGCGGCAGTCTCTCATCACACATGTAAAGTTTGGAGCAGATAAAGCATTGCAATGCAGAGTTATTTGATGTTAACGGTGTGACCACCAGGGGGCAGCAGCACAGTACCCTAACTTTGGGTGGAGCGCAGAGGGACCCATCCTGATCACATGTGTGAAGTTTGAGGCAGATCGGTTTATGTGGGACAGAGTTATGACAAGTTAAATGTGTCCACCAGGGGGCAGCAGACTTCCTGTTTGACATAGACCGTTGGTGCCGGAGACTTTTATGTTTGTCTGGTCAAGATACACGTGTGTACCGAATTTCATGTTTCTACGATAAAAGAAACCCTATGGAGAGTGGCTATTGAATATTTAAAGGGGGCGCTATAGAGGTATTTAGCCCCACCCATGGAAGTCACCATCATCAGGTCAAAGTCTTTGCACCATTAACCTGTGAATCCATTTTCATGATGATATAATGTTGGTGAAGCCATCAAAAAGCCAAACGTATTTACATGGCGAGTGACCCAAAATGGCGGGGCCGCCAAGTCCAGACCGTGTGACTTCACAAAAGGCTTTGAATGATTGTTTTATCACACATCCATTGAGAACATCCTGGCAAAGTTTAAGCTGTATACTGTAAAAGCTGTAGGAGGAGATCGATCAGAGGCGAGGTGTGGAAATCGCCAAAAATCGCCCATTCAATTCAAGATGGCCGACTTCCTGTGGGGATTTCACCATGACGTCATGAGGCTTTTTTGTGCGTCTCGGAATGATTAAGGTGTGTGCCGAATTTCATGACTGTAGGATTTACTAACCCCTATGAGGAGGGGTTTTTGAAAGTTTCCAGGGGGCGCTAGAGAGGCATTTGGCCCCACCCATGTGGGTTGCCCCTATCAAATCATAGAGGATGCCACCTTTGACCTGTGTTTCCATTTTCATGATGATAAGTCATCGTTAAAGCCATCAAAAAGCCAAACGTATTTTCATGGCGAGGGATCGATCGTCACTGCCTCACCACACGGACGCCATAGGGCGTGGCCTTACAGCGTTCATCATATAGCTTCACCAATGTGTTCTACATGTTTTAGAGGTGGAATGAAGTTTCTAAGTTGAACGATGTGTCTTTAGTACATGTAAAAGAAAAAAAAGGTCACTTCCTGTTACCACTAGGGGGCGCCACATACTAAGTGGGTAATCATGATGTCAAAACACTGGGGGCGGAGCCATGGTCACGTCCAGTCAGTTTGAAGCTGATAGAGTAAAGTATGTGGGCGTGACAGCCATTCAAAGTTAGATGGCGAGCTCTGAAGCGATGACCAAAAAAGGCGGGGCCACCACAGCCAGACCGTAAGACTTAGGAAAACGGTTTTGATAACTTTGAATCACACATGCCTTGAGAGCATCCTGGCCGAGTTTGAGGTCGTGACCTTGTAATCTCTAGGACGAGTTCGCACAGATGCGAGGTGTGGAAATGGCCAAAATCGCCCTTTTGGCGAAATTTCAATTCAAGATGGCCGACTTCCTGTTGTGATTTCACCATGGTGTCAAGAGGCTTTTTGGTGTGTCTTGGCATGATGAAGGTGTGTGCCGAATTTCATGACGATTGGTAAAACTAAGCCCAATGCAGAGGGTGTTTTGAAAATTTCCAGGGGGCGCTGTAGAGCCATTTTTGTGTGTCCATGCTGGAGACCTATAGAATACGTAAATTTTCGCGACTCCAGATGTGCACAGCAATTTTGGTGAGTTTTGAGGTATGGGAAAGTCCCCAAAAAGGCAATTCATTTCGGATAAGAACGAGAATAATAATAAAAAGAATCAGAGCAGTTCCAAGAGGGCCTTCGCTGACTGCTTGCGCAGTCGCCGCTCGGGCCCTAATAATAACTAGTGCTGCAAGCAGCATTAACGGGCCCTCGCCATGCTATGCCACCGCCCTGCCATGCCACCGCCCTGCCATGCCACCGCCCTGCCATGCCACCGCCCTGCCATGCCACCGCCATCCTGCGCTACCGCCCTGCTATGCCGCCGCCCCCCGCGCCATTGCCCCCTCTCCGTGCCACTGCTGGAGTAGCGCGTGCATTGTGCTCAGACTGAGGAGGGTGAAAAAAAATAGCCGGCTGAAACAGAAAACTGCCATGCCACACTCATCCAGCAGGTGGCGCTGTCGACGTAACCGTGCTTGGGTGTCTACGTTCAGCGGCATTCTGTCATCACACATGTAAAGTTTGGAGCAGATAAAGCATTGCAACACAGAGTTATTTGATGTTAATGGTGTGACCACCAGGGGGCAGCAGCACAGTACCCTAACTTGGGGTGGAGCGAGAGGGACCCATCCTTATCACATGTGTGAAGTTTGAGGCGGATCGGTTTATGTGGGACAGAGTTATGACAAGTTAACTGTGTCCACCAGGGGGCAGCAGACTTCCTGTTTGACATAGACCGTTGGTGCCAGAGACTTTTATGTTTGTCTGGACAAGATACATGTGTGTACCGAATTTCATGTTTCTACGATAAAAGAAACCCTATGGAGGGTCTATTGAATATTTATAGGGGGCGCTACAGAGGTATTTAGCCCCACCCATGGAAGTCACCATCATCAGGTCAAATTCTTTGGCACCCTTGACCTGTGAATCCGTTTTCATGATGATATAATGTTGGTGAAGCCATCAAAAAGCCAAACGTATTTACATGGCGAGTGACCCAAAATGGCGGGGCCGCTACGTCCAGACCGTGTGACTTCACACGGTCTGGACGTGCTTGGGTGTCTACGTTCAGCGGCAGTCTCTCATCACACATGTAAAGTTTGGAGCAGATAAAGCATTGCAATGCAGAGTTATTTGATGTTAACGGTGTGACCACCAGGGGGCAGCACCACAGTACCCTAACTTTGGGTGCAGCGCAGAGGGACCCATCCTGATCACATGTGTGAAGTTTGAGGCAGATCGGTTTATGTGGGACAGAGTTATGACAAGTTAAATGTGTCCACCAGGGGGCAGCAGACTTCCTGTTTGACATAGACCGTTGGTGCCGGAGACTTTTATGTTTGTCTGGTCAAGATACACGTGTGTACCGAATTTCATGTTTCTACGATAAAAGAAACCCTATGGAGAGTGGCTATTGAATATTTAAAGGGGGCGCTATAGAGGTATTTAGCCCCACCCATGGAAGTCGCCATCATCAGGTCAAAGTCTTTGCACCATTAACCTGTGAATCCATTTTCATGATGATATAATGTTGGTGAAGCCATCAAAAAGCCAAACGTATTTACATGGCGAGTGACCCAAAATGGCGGGGCCGCCAAGTCCAGACCGTGTGACTTCACAAAAGGCTTTGAATGATTGTTTTATCACACATCCATTGAGAACATCCTGGCAAAGTTTAAGCTGTATACTGTAAAAGCTGTAGGAGGAGATCGATCAGAGGCGAGGTGTGGAAATCGCCAAAAATCGACCATTCAATTCAAGATGGCCGACTTCCTGTGGGGATTTCACCATGACGTCATGAGGCTTTTTTGTGCGTCTCGGAATGATTAAGGAGTGTGCCGAATTTCATGACTGTAGGATGTACTAACCCCTATGTGGAGGGGTTTTTGAAAGTTTCCAGGGGGCGCTAGAGAGGCATTTGGCCCCACCCATGTGGATTGCCCCTATCAAATCATAGAGGATCTCACCTTTGACCTGTGTATCCATTTTCATGACGATAAGTGATCGTTAAAGCCACCAAAAAGCCAAACGTATTTTCATGGCGAGGGATCGATCGTCGCCGCCTCGCCACACGGACGCCATAGGGCGTGGCCTTACAGTGTTCATCATATAGCTTCACCAATGTGTTCTACATGTTGTAGAGGTGGAATGAAGTTTCTAAGTTCAACGATGTGTCTTTAGTACATGCAAAAGTAAAAAAAGGTCACTTCCTGTTACCACTAGGGGGCGCCACATATTAAGTGGGTAATCATGATGTCAAAACACTGGGGGCGGAGCCATGGTCACGTCCAGTCAGTTTGAAGCTGATAGAGTAAAGTATGTGGGCGTGACAGCCATTCAAAGTTAGATGGCGAGCTCTGAAGCGATGACCAAAAAAGGCGGGGCCACCACGGCCAGACCGTAAGACTTATGAAAACGGTTTTGATAACTTTGAATCACACATGCCTTGAGAGCATCCTGGCCGAGTTTGAGGTCGTGACCTTGTAATCTCTAGGACAAGTTCGCACAGATGCGAGGTGTGGAAATGGCCAAAATCGCCCTTTTGGCGAAATTTCAATTCAAGATGGCCGACTTCCTGTTGTGATTTCACCATGGTGTCAAGAGGCTTTTTGGTGTGTCTTGGCATGATGACGGTGTGTGCCGAATTTCATGACGATTGGTAAAACTAAGCCCAATGCGGAGGGTGTTTTGAAAATTTCCAGGGGGCGCTGTAGAGCCATTTTTGTGTGTCCATGCTGGAGACCTATAGAATACGTAAATTTTCGCGACTCCAGATGTGCACAGCAATTTTGGTGAGTTTTGAGGTATGGGAAAGGCCTCAAAAAGGCAATTCATTTCGGACGAGAATAATAATAATAATAATAATAACTAGTGCTGCAAGCAGCATTAACGGGCCCTCGCCATGCTATGCCACCGCCCTGCCATGCCACCGCCCTGCCATGCCACCGCCCTGCCATGCCACCGACCTGCTATGCCACCGCCCCCGCGCCATTGCCCCCTCTCCGTGCCACTGCCGGAGTAGCGCGTGCATTGTGCTCTCATCACACATGTAAAGTTTGGAGCAGATCGTGCATTGCAACACAGAGTTATTTGACGTTAACGGTGTGACCACCAGGGGGCAGCAGCACAGTAGCCTAACTTGGGGTGGAGCGCAGAGGGACCCATCCTGATCACATGTGTGAAGTTTGAGGCAGATCGGTTTATGTGGGACGGAGTTATGACAAGTTAACTGTGTCCACCAGGGGGCAGCAGACTTCCTGTTTGACATAGACCGTTGGTGCCAGAGACTTTTATGTTTGTCTGGACAAGATACACGTGTGTACCGAATTTCATGTTTCTACGATAAAAGAAACCCTATGGAGGGTCTATTGAATATTTATAGGGGGCGCTATAGAGGTATTTAGCCCCTCCCATGTGGGTCATCCATATCAGATCAAAGATCCTGCCCCCCTTGACCTGTGTTTCCATTTTCATGCCGATAAGCGATCATTAAAGCCATCAAAAAGCCAAACGTATTTTCACGGCGAGTGATCGTCGCCGCCTCGCCACACGGACGCCATAGGGTGTGGCCTCACAGCGTTCATCACAGAGTTTCACCAATGTGTTCTACATGTTTTAGAGGTGGAATGAAGTTTCTAAGTTTAATGATGTGTCTTCAGTACATATTAAAGTAAAAAAAGTCACTTCCTGTTACCACCAGGGGGCGCCACCTATTAAGTGGGTAACCATGATGTCAAAACACTGGGGGCGGAGCCATGGTCACGTCCAGTCAGTTTGAAGCTGATAGAGTAAAGTATGTGGGCGTGACAGCCATTCAAAGTCAGATGGCGAGCTCTGAAGCGATGACCAGAAAAGGCGTGGCCACTACGGCCAGACCGTAAGACTTAGGAAAACGCTTTTTATTACTTGGAATCACACATGCCTTGAGAGCATCCTGGCCGACTTTGAGTTCCATACCTTGTAATCTCTGGGAGAAGATCGCACAGATGCGAGGTGTGGAAATCGCCAAAAATCGACCATTCAATTCAAGATGGCCGACTTCCTGTGGGGATTTCACCATGACGTCATGAGGCTTTTTTGTGCGTCTCGGAATGATTAAGGAGTGTGCCGAATTTCATGACTGTAGGATGTACTAACCCCTATGTGGAGGGGTTTTTGAAAGTTTCCAGGGGGCGCTAGAGAGGCATTTGGCCCCACCCATGTGGATTGCCCCTATCAAATCATAGAGGATCTCACCTTTGACCTGTGTATCCATTTTCATGACGATAAGTGATCGTTAAAGCCACCAAAAAGCCAAACGTATTTTCATGGCGAGGGATCGATCGTCGCCGCCTCGCCACACGGACGCCATAGGGCGTGGCCTTACAGTGTTCATCATATAGCTTCACCAATGTGTTCTACATGTTGTAGAGGTGGAATGAAGTTTCTAAGTTCAACGATGTGTCTTTAGTACATGCAAAAGTAAAAAAAGGTCACTTCCTGTTACCACTAGGGGGCGCCACATATTAAGTGGGTAATCATGATGTCAAAACACTGGGGGCGGAGCCATGGTCACGTCCAGTCAGTTTGAAGCTGATAGAGTAAAGTATGTGAGCGTGACAGCCATTCAAAGTTAGATGGCGAGCTCTGAAGCGATGACCAAAAAAGGCGGGGCCACCACAGCCAGACCGTAAGACTTAGGAAAACGGTTTTGATAACTTTGAATCACACATGCCTTGAGAGCATCCTGGCCGAGTTTGAGGTCGTGACCTTGTAATCTCTAGGACAAGTTCGCACAGATGCGAGGTGTGGAAATGGCCAAAATCGCCCTTTTGGCGAAATTTCAATTCAAGATGGCCGACTTCCTGTTGTGATTTCACCATGGTGTCAAGAGGCTTTTTGGTGTGTCTTGGCATGATGAAGGTGTGTGCCGAATTTCATGACGATTGGTAAAACTAAGCCCAATGCGGAGGGTGTTTTGAAAATTTCCAGGGGGCGCTGTAGAGCCATTTTTGTGTGTCCATGCTGGAGACCTATAGAATACGTAAATTTTCGCGACTCCAGATGTGCACAGCAATTTTGGTGAGTTTTGAGGTATGGGAAAGGCCTCAAAAAGGCAATTCATTTCGGACGAGAATAATAATAATAACTAGTGCTGCAAGCAGCATTAACGGGCCCTCGCCATGCTATGCCACCGCCCTGCTATGCCACCGCCCTGCTATGCCACCGCCCTGCCATGCCACCGCCCTGTACCACCGCCATCCTGCGCCCCCGCCCTGCTATGCCACTGCCCCCCGCGCCATTGACCCCTCTCCGTGCCACTGCCGGAGTACCGCGTGCATTGTGCTCAGACTGAGGAGGGTGAAAAAAAATGGCTGGCTGAAACAGAAAACTGCCATGCCACACTCATCCAGCAGGTGGCGCTGTTGGCGTAACCATACTTGGGTGTCTACGTTCAGCGGCAGTCTCTCATCACACATGTAAAGTTTGGAGCAGATAAAGCATTGCAACACAGAGTTATTTCATGTTAATGGTGTGACCACCAGGGGGCAGCAGCACAGTACCCTAACTTGGGGTGGAGCGCAGAGGGACCCATCCTGATCACATGTGTGAAGTTTGAGGCAGATCGGTTTATGTGGGACAGAGTTATGACAAGTTAAATGTGTCCACCAGGGGGCAGCAGACTTCCTGTTTGACATAGACCATTGGTGCCAAACACTTTTATGTTTGTCTGGACAAGATACACGTGTGTACCGAATTTCATGTTTCTACGCTAAAAGAAACCCTATGGAGAGGGGCTATTGAATATTTAAAGGGGGCGCTACAGAGGTATTTAGCCCCACCCATGGAAGTCACCATCATCAGGTCAAATTCTTTGGCACCCTTGACCTGTGAATCCGTTTTCATGATGATATAATGTTGGTGAAGCCATCAAAAAGCCAAACGTATTTACATGGCGAGTGACCCAAAATGGCGGGGCCGCTACGTCCAGACCGTGTGACTTCACACGGTCTGGACGTGCTTGGGTGTCTACGTTCAGCGGCAGTCTCTCATCACACATGTAAAGTTTGGAGCAGATAAAGCATTGCAATGCAGAGTTATTTGATGTTAACGGTGTGACCACCAGGGGGCAGCACCACAGTACCCTAACTTTGGGTGGAGCGCAGAGGGACCCATCCTGATCACATGTGTGAAGTTTGAGGCAGATTGGTTTATGTGGGACAGAGTTATGACAAGTTAAATGTGTCCACCAGGGGGCAGCAGACTTCCTGTTTGACATAGACCGTTGGTGCCGGAGACTTTTATGTTTGTCTGGTCAAGATACACGTGTGTACCGAATTTCATGTTTCTACGATAAAAGAAACCCTATGGAGAGGGGCTATTGAATATTTAAAGGGGGCGCTATAGAGGTATTTAGCCCCACCCATGGAAGTCGCCATCATCAGGTCAAAGTCTTTGCACCATTAACCTGTGAATCCATTTTCATGATGATATAATGTTGGTGAAGCCATCAAAAAGCCAAACGTATTTACATGGCGAGTGACCCAAAATGGCGGGGCCGCCAAGTCCAGACCGTGTGACTTCACAAAAGGCTTTGAATGATTGTTTTATCACACATCCATTGAGAACATCCTGGCAAAGTTTAAGCTGTATACTGTAAAAGCTGTAGGAGGAGATCGATCAGAGGCGAGGTGTGGAAATCGCCAAAAATCGACCATTCAATTCAAGATGGCCGACTTCCTGTGGGGATTTCACCATGACGTCATGAGGCTTTTTTGTGCGTCTCGGAATGATTAAGGAGTGTGCCGAATTTCATGACTGTAGGATGTACTAACCCCTATGTGGAGGGGTTTTTGAAAGTTTCCAGGGGGCGCTAGAGAGGCATTTGGCCCCACCCATGTGGATTGCCCCTATCAAATCATAGAGGATCTCACCTTTGACCTGTGTATCCATTTTCATGACGATAAGTGATCGTTAAAGCCACCAAAAAGCCAAACGTATTTTCATGGCGAGGGATCGATCGTCGCCGCCTCGCCACACGGACGCCATAGGGCGTGGCCTTACAGTGTTCATCATATAGCTTCACCAATGTGTTCTACATGTTGTAGAGGTGGAATGAAGTTTCTAAGTTCAACGATGTGTCTTTAGTACATGCAAAAGTAAAAAAAGGTCACTTCCTGTTACCACTAGGGGGCGCCACATATTAAGTGGGTAATCATGATGTCAAAACACTGGGGGCGGAGCCATGGTCACGTCCAGTCAGTTTGAAGCTGATAGAGTAAAGTATGTGGGCGTGACAGCCATTCAAAGTTAGATGGCGAGCTCTGAAGCGATGACCAAAAAAGGCGGGGCCACCACAGCCAGACCGTAAGACTTAGGAAAACGGTTTTGATAACTTTGAATCACACATGCCTTGAGAGCATCCTGGCCGAGTTTGAGGTCGTGACCTTGTAATCTCTAGGAGGAGTTCGCACAGATGCGAGGTGTGGAAATGGCCAAAATCGCCCTTTTGGCGAAACTTCAATTCAAGATGGCCGACTTCCTGTTGTGATTTCACCATGGTGTCAAATGGCTTTTTGGTGTGTCTTGGCATGATGAAGGTGTGTGCCGAATTTCGTGACGATTGGTAAAGGTAAACCCGATGCAAAAGGGTTTTGAAAATTTCCAGGGGGCGCTGTAGAGCCATTTTTGTGCGTCCATGCTGGAGACCTATAGAATACGTAAATTTTCGCGACTCCTGATGTGCACAGCAATTTTGGTGAGTTTTGAGGTATGGGAAAGTCCCCAAAAAGGCAATTC
This sequence comes from Lepturacanthus savala, assembly GCA_030544235.1. Lineage (NCBI taxonomy): Eukaryota > Metazoa > Chordata > Actinopteri > Scombriformes > Trichiuridae > Lepturacanthus > Lepturacanthus savala. The sequence goes on from CM060467.1 coordinate 1,669,763, forward strand.
ATTTCGGATAAGAACGAGAATAATAATAATAATAAAAAGAATCAGAGCAGTTCCAATAGGTCCTTCGCGGACTGCTGCGCAGTCGCCGCTCGGGCCCTAACTAGTGCTGCAAGCAGCATTAACGGGCCCTCGCCATGCTATGCCACCGCCCTGCCATGCCACCGCCCTGCCATGCCACCGCCCTGCTATGCCACCGCCCTGCTATGCCACCGCCCTGCTATGCCACCGCCCTGCCATGCCACCGCCCTGTACCACCGCCATCCTGCGCCCCCGCCCTGCTATGCCACTGCCCCCCGCGCCATTGACCCCTCTCCGTGCCACTGCCGGAGTAGCGCGTGCATTGTGCTCAGACTGAGGAGGGTGAAAAAAAATGGCTGGCTGAAACAGAAAACTGCCATGCCACACTCATCCAGCAGGTGGCGCTGTCGGCGTAACGATACTTGGGTGTCTACGTTCAGCGGCAGTCTCTCATCACACATGTAAAGTTTGGAGCAGATAAAGCATTGCAACACAGAGTTATTTCATGTTAATGGTGTGACCACCAGGGGGCAGCAGCACAGTACCCTAACTTGGGGTGGAGCGCAGAGGGACCCATCCTGATCACATGTGTGAAGTTTGAGGCAGATCGGTTTATGTGGGACAGAGTTATGACAAGTTAAATGTGTCCACCAGGGGGCAGCAGACTTCCTGTTTGACATAGACCATTGGTGCCAAACACTTTTATGTTTGTCTGGACAAGATACACGTGTGTACCGAATTTCATGTTTCTACGCTAAAAGAAACCCTATGGAGAGGGGCTATTGAATATTTAAAGGGGGCGCTACAGAGGTATTTAGCCCCACCCATGGAAGTCACCATCATCAGGTCAAATTCTTTGGCACCCTTGACCTGTGAATCCGTTTTCATGATGATATAATGTTGGTGAAGCCATCAAAAAGCCAAACGTATTTACATGGCGAGTGACCCAAAATGGCGGGGCCGCTACGTCCAGACCGTGTGACTTCACACGGTCTGGACGTGCTTGGGTGTCTACGTTCAGCGGCAGTCTCTCATCACACATGTAAAGTTTGGAGCAGATAAAGCATTGCAATGCAGAGTTATTTGATGTTAACGGTGTGACCACCAGGGGGCAGCACCACAGTACCCTAACTTTGGGTGGAGCGCAGAGGGACCCATCCTGATCACATGTGTGAAGTTTGAGGCAGATCGGTTTATGTGGGACGGAGTTATGACAAGTTAACTGTGTCCACCAGGGGGCAGCAGACTTCCTGTTTGACATAGACCGTTGGTGCCAGAGACTTTTATGTTTGTCTGGACAAGATACACGTGTGTACCGAATTTCATGTTTCTACGATAAAAGAAACCCTATGGAGGGTCTATTGAATATTTATAGGGGGCGCTATAGAGGTATTTAGCCCCTCCCATGTGGGTCATCCATATCAGATCAAAGATCCTGCCCCCCTTGACCTGTGTTTCCATTTTCATGCCGATAAGCGATCATTAAAGCCATCAAAAAGCCAAACGTATTTTCACGGCGAGTGATCGTCGCCGCCTCGCCACACGGACGCCATAGGGTGTGGCCTCACAGCGTTCATCACAGAGTTTCACCAATGTGTTCCACATGTTTTAGAGGTGGAATGAAGTTTCTAAGTTTAATGATGTGTCTTCAGTACATATTAAAGTAAAAAAAGTCACTTCCTGTTACCACCAGGGGGCGCCACCTATTAAGTGGGTAACCATGATGTCAAAACACTGGGGGCGGAGCCATGGTCACGTCCAGTCAGTTTGAAGCTGATAGAGTAAAGTATGTGGGCGTGACAGCCATTCAAAGTCAGATGGCGAGCTCTGAAGCGATGACCAGAAAAGGCGTGGCCACTACGGCCAGACCGTAAGACTTAGGAAAACGCTTTTTATTACTTGGAATCACACATGCCTTGAGAGCATCCTGGCCGACTTTGAGTTCCATACCTTGTAATCTCTGGGAGAAGATCGCACAGATGCGAGGTGTGGAAATCGCCAAAAATCGACCATTCAATTCAAGATGGCCGACTTCCTGTGGGGATTTCACCATGACGTCATGAGGCTTTTTTGTGCGTCTCGGAATGATTAAGGAGTGTGCCGAATTTCATGACTGTAGGATGTACTAACCCCTATGTGGAGGGGTTTTTGAAAGTTTCCAGGGGGCGCTAGAGAGGCATTTGGCCCCACCCATGTGGATTGCCCCTATCAAATCATAGAGGATCTCACCTTTGACCTGTGTATCCATTTTCATGACGATAAGTGATCGTTAAAGCCACCAAAAAGCCAAACGTATTTTCATGGCGAGGGATCGATCGTCGCCGCCTCGCCACACGGACGCCATAGGGCGTGGCCTTACAGTGTTCATCATATAGCTTCACCAATGTGTTCTACATGTTGTAGAGGTGGAATGAAGTTTCTAAGTTCAACGATGTGTCTTTAGTACATGCAAAAGTAAAAAAAGGTCACTTCCTGTTACCACTAGGGGGCGCCACATATTAAGTGGGTAATCATGATGTCAAAACACTGGGGGCGGAGCCATGGTCACGTCCAGTCAGTTTGAAGCTGATAGAGTAAAGTATGTGGGCGTGACAGCCATTCAAAGTTAGATGGCGAGCTCTGAAGCGATGACCAAAAAAGGCGGGGCCACCACAGCCAGACCGTAAGACTTATGAAAACGGTTTTGATAACTTTGAATCACACATGCCTTGAGAGCATCCTGGCCGAGTTTGAGGTCGTGACCTTGTAATCTCTAGGAGGAGTTCGCACAGATGCGAGGTGTGGAAATGGCCAAAATCGCCCTTTTGGCGAAACTTCAATTCAAGATGGCCGACTTCCTGTTGTGATTTCACCATGGTGTCAAATGGCTTTTTGGTGTGTCTTGGCATGATGAAGGTGTGTGCCGAATTTCGTGACGATTGGTAAAGGTAAACCCGATGCAAAAGGGTTTTGAAAATTTCCAGGGGGCGCTGTAGAGCCATTTTTGTGCGTCCATGCTGGAGACCTATAGAATACGTAAATTTTCGCAACTCCTGATGTGCACAGCAATTTTGGTGAGTTTTGAGGTATGGGAAAGTCCCCAAAAAGGCAATTCATTTCGGATAAGAACGAGAATAATAATAATAACTAGTGCTGCAAGCAGCATTAACGGGCCCTCGCCATGCTATGCCACCGCCCTGCCATGCCACCGCCCTGCCATGCCACCGCCCTGCCATGCCACCGACCTGCTATGCCACCGCCCCCGCGCCATTGCCCCCTCTCCGTGCCACTGCCGGAGTAGCGCGCGCATTGTGCTCTCATCACACATGTAAAGTTTGGAGCAGATCGTGCATTGCAACACAGAGTTATTTGACGTTAACGGTGTGACCACCAGGGGGCAGCAGCACAGTAGCCTAACTTGGGGTGGAGCGCAGAGGGACCCATCCTGATCACATGTGTGAAGTTTGAGGCAGATCGGTTTATGTGGGACGGAGTTATGACAAGTTAACTGTGTCCACCAGGGGGCAGCAGACGTCCTGTTTGACATAGACCGTTGGTGCCAGAGACTTTTATGTTTGTCTGGACAAGATACACGTGTGTACCGAATTTCATGTTTCTACGATAAAAGAAACCCTATGGAGGGTCTATTGAATATTTATAGGGGGCGCTATAGAGGTATTTAGCCCCTCCCATGTGGGTCATCCATATCAGATCAAAGATCCTGCCCCCCTTGACCTGTGTTTCCATTTTCATGCCGATAAGCGACCATTAAAGCCATCAAAAAGCCAAACGTATTTTCACGGCGAGTGATCGTCGCCGCCTCGCCACACGGACGCCATAGGGTGTGGCCTCACAGCGTTCATCACAGAGTTTCACCAATGTGTTCCACATGTTTTAGAGGTGGAATGAAGTTTCTAAGTTTAATGATGTGTCTTCAGTACATATTAAAGTAAAAAAAGTCACTTCCTGTTACCACCAGGGGGCGCCACCTATTAAGTGGGTAACCATGATGTCAAAACACTGGGGGCGGAGCCATGGTCACGTCCAGTCAGTTTGAAGCTGATAGAGTAAAGTATGTGGGCGTGACAGCCATTCAAAGTCAGATGGCGAGCTCTGAAGCGATGACCAGAAAAGGCGTGGCCACTACGGCCAGACCGTAAGACTTAGGAAAACGCTTTTTATTATAACTTTGAATCACACATGCCTTGAGAACATCCTGGCCGACTTTGAGTTCCATACCTTGTAATCTCTGGGAGAAAATCGCACAGATGCGAGGTGTGGAAATCGCCAAAAATCGACCATTCAATTCAAGATGGCCGACTTCCTGTGGGGATTTCACCATGACGTCATGAGGCTTTTTTGTGCGTCTCGGAATGATTAAGGAGTGTGCCGAATTTCATGACTGTAGGATGTACTAACCCCTATGTGGAGGGGTTTTTGAAAGTTTCCAGGGGGCGCTAAAGAGGCATTTGGCCCCACCCATGTGGATTGCCCCTATCAAATCATAGAGGATCTCACCTTTGACCTGTGTATCCATTTTCATGACGATAAGTGATCGTTAAAGCCACCAAAAAGCCAAACGTATTTTCATGGCGAGGGATCGATCGTCGCCGCCTCGCCACACGGACGCCATAGGGCGTGGCCTTACAGTGTTCATCATATAGCTTCACCAATGTGTTCTACATGTTGTAGAGGTGGAATGAAGTTTCTAAGTTCAACGATGTGTCTTTAGTACATGCAAAAGTAAAAAAAGGTCACTTCCTGTTACCACTAGGGGGCGCCACATATTAAGTGGGTAATCATGATGTCAAAACACTGGGGGCGGAGCCATGGTCACGTCCAGTCAGTTTGAAGCTGATAGAGTAAAGTATGTGGGCGTGACAGCCATTCAAAGTTAGATGGCGAGCTCTGAAGCGATGACCAAAAAAGGCGGGGCCACCACAGCCAGACCGTAAGACTTAGGAAAACGGTTTTGATAACTTTGAATCACACATGCCTTGAGAGCATCCTGGCCGAGTTTGAGGTCGTGACCTTGTAATCTCTAGGACGAGTTCGCACAGATGCGAGGTGTGGAAATGGCCAAAATCGCCCTTTTGGCGAAATTTCAATTCAAGATGGCCGACTTCCTGTTGTGATTTCACCATGGTGTCAAGAGGCTTTTTGGTGTGTCTTGGCATGATGAAGGTGTGTGCCGAATTTCATGACGATTGGTAAAACTAAGCCCAATGCGGAGGGTGTTTTGAAAATTTCCAGGGGGCGCTGTAGAGCCATTTTTGTGTGTCCATGCTGGAGACCTATAGAATACGTAAATTTTCGCGACTCCAGATGTGCACAGCAATTTTGGTGAGTTTTGAGGTATGGGAAAGGCCTCAAAAAGGCAATTCATTTCGGACGAGAATAATAATAATAATAATAATAATAATAATAAACGAAGCAGTTCCAATAGGTCCTTCGCGGACTGCTGCGCAGTCGCCGCTCGGGCCCTAATAAAAAGAATCAGAGCAGTTCCAATAGGTCCTTCGCGGACTGCTGCGCAGTCGCCGCTCGGGCCCTAATAAGAAACGAAGCAGTTCCAATAGGTCCTTCGCGGACTGCTGCGCAGTCGCCGCTCGGGCCCTAATAATAATAATAAACGAAGCAGTTCCAATAGGTCCTTCGCGGACTGCTGCGCAGTCGCCGCTCGGGCCCTAATAAACGAAGCAGTTCCAATAGGTCCTTCGCGGACTGCTGCGCAGTCGCCGCTCGGGCCCTAACAAGTGAGATGTTTATGCTGCGAAATGCTAAAGGGATTCTGGCTGCTGAGTGAATTATGTGTTGATGATTTTAAAATATCTTTATGTTTATATCAAAATGTTTTGGTAAAACTATCATATTACCCTGATTGCAAGCCACAAAAATACTAAAACTAGTATTTATCTTGCATAAACGGAGTCATTTTTGTAGGTGCATTTTGAATAGCAAGAGTTCACCGTTATTGGGGGAAAAAAAATCACACTTTGCAATTAATTAGAGTAAATCCTTTCAGTGTAGTTTTTACCACATTTAAAAGCCTGAAACTTGACCATTAACCTCCAAATGGATGTGAAACACCACCAGTGTTCCCCTTCCCCTCTCTAAACACAACGTGCCATAAAAAGGGGCTGTAAAATGAAATGATGATTTTAAATGTCTTTTTTCAGGCAAACACAATTAGCAACATGTTTTTTTTTCCTCCTCTTTTTTTCCTCCCCCGTTCGCAAAGAGCCCTGCATTAGCACCGAGGCTGGTTATTATTTCCAGCGTGGACATCTTTACAAATCATTTCTCATTGCCTTTTTCTCCCGTGTGCCACTATGTACCAAAGTGGGCTCCAATTATGAAAGCATTAAAAAACGGTGTTGAGGGATTTAGGTACATTACACCACTCAATGACATTCTACTCGCCATTATGTTATTAGTGGTGTGCTATGTGTAAAAAGGGGCCTTTAATTGAGAAAGCAGGAAATACATTTAAAAAAGGCCACGGTTTCCTTCCATCCAGCCTCGTGCTCTGGCAGCTGCACTCGCTGGGAAAAGCTTCTCATCTCCACCGATTTGGCTAAAATCCCTCATTCCTGACAGGTCTTACAGGGTAGGACTTACAGAAATGCACACACACACATGCACACACACATTTTTTTTGTAAATCTTTTGTCTACCATCAATCTTTTTGCTCTATCTTGTATTTAAAACCGAACGTAAAGACCGATCGTTAATGCTCTAAGTTTCGATTTGATTGGTTTTAATAACAGAAATAATCAGAAATTGTAGGTCAGACTCTAATAATTAACAGAATCACAGTGTTTGGCAAGATGAGAAAGTCAAAAACGTATTAAAATACAGTTTTAAAAGCATTCATCGATGTTCATTGTGTGTTCATGATGGTTTCATGTCATTTAAAAGTCCATTTGTACCATCTTTTCTTAGGAAAATCACACAGAATATGTCATTTTTTGACATGAAATGTCAAATGGTATGACTGAAAAACAATCATACATTTTAAATAATCCACCTAGAATATTAAACTAGCATGTGTTTTTGATATTATCCCATGTATAGATGTCAAAAATGTCATGTTTTAACCCTAAAAACAGTTTAAATCTCTAGTTTAACTCTTAATAAAGGTTTTAAAACAACAAAAAACAGATGCTATGAACTAGTTTTATATTTTAGGTGGATTCAATATTTAAAATGTCTCATTCTTTTTCACTTACATGATTTGATATCTCAAAAAAATTACACATTTTGTTTGATTTATAAAAAAAACGGACTTTTAAATGACTTGAAACCACAAAATGTACATTTTTAGAGACGTGATGAATGATTTTAAAACAGCGTATTGAAAAGTTTTTGATTTTATTCATCACTTACCCATAAAGACAGCAACTAATAACTATTTACAGTCAAGTGAAGCAGCCAACTTTGTGGTAAAATACACTACTATAAACACAATATTTAGTCTAGACTGATCAGAACCCAAATATATTAGACAGAAGAACTGCAGAAAGTTGAATCCAACAATATATTCTGCATTATTACTTGAAAATAACTTAGTTGACTGTTGGACAAGTTTATTTTCTTGCTCTGTTGTCTCAGTTATTCAATATAATATAATAACAGCTGTAAAATCATGCATTTTTTTTTAGCTTATAAAGGTTTTATAAAACCTTTTTCCACAGCAGAGCATAAAAATCTACCATTAAAGCTGCAGCAGTAACATCTCTATCATTGGGAACCAATGGAATTGTTTTAATTGAAAGGAAATGTGCTGCGTGTTTCCCCATAGACTCCATCGCAGCTTCGGCTCCGTGTTAAAAAGTGAATCCCTGTAACAGGGCAGAGTAACAGATGGAGTTTGGGTTGTGTCCTCTGCTGCATCCACACACCCTGTGTGTCATCTGTCATTATATTCAGGTCATTGTTCGGGGCTCAGTGGCAGCGTGACTGAGTCGGCCTCGGCTTGACAACTGTCTCTGTTTCACACTCGCAGTGAGAGGATATGCAGACGGGGACGATTTCTCCCAGTTTCCCAAAATTACAACCAGGGTTTTTTTTATTTCAGTAGAATGGATTTTTTTTTTGAGTGTTGCTCGTTGTCGTGCATGTTTTTACGTTATGTTACGTTACAACTTTACATCCGAATCCTCAACAGATGGTGCAGCGTCAGGTTTTATTGCGTTATAAGCTTATAAGCTTAAATATCTTGCTTTTAACAAGAAACTTAAATAAATACAGTGTTTTCCCAGCAATATAAAGCAGATCGTTAAAAAAAAAACATTGAAATGAATCGATTATTGAAACAATGAATCAATTAGTTGATCAATTAGCTGATGATTCAACCTAAAATAGTTATTAATAGTTGATTAATCCATCAAACTAATCTGTTGAAATGATTAATTGAGTATTTAAGCTGAAGATTCAACCTAAAATGTCTTTTTTTGTCGCACAACCCAAAGATCATCAGTTTATTATTATAGAGAATAAAGAAACCAGGAAATAATGTTCTATATAATCTTCTTGACGACTAAAATAATGAAGTGAGACGTTTAATTTCAAAAATTTACTGAATTTAAGAAAAATATTTACAATGAAAATGACAAAAAAGTCACTGGCCAACCTTAAAGAAACCCTGCATGTGTCATGTAATACGCCCCAATGCCTCATGGGTAATGAAGTCCATTTCAAGTCCATCTATGTATATCCCAAGTCAAAATGACCTACAGTCTGTTTTTAATCTAATCACATATGAATGAATAAATTCTCTACCGAACAAATAAATTCAGAGAATTTGGATCTTGGATCAATGTGTTTGATCAGTGTTACGTTACAACTTTACAGCAGAATCCTCAACAGATGCTGCAGCATCACGTTTTATTGCGTTATAAGCTGATTTTACCTGGGTACTATGCTACACAGTAGTATAATCCACATTGAAACTATAATAAAAGCACAGATCCAACATACATAAAGTAATATGAGTGTGTTTTATGATACTGATGATTGAGATGTGAAGATGCACATAAACGATAGTTAGATATTGATGACTGGTTTAGAGCTGCTAGTACTGACTGTGGGGGAAATCATAAAATTATAGCTGCAACAAATGACTATTCTGATAGTAGATTAATCTATTGATTATTGAAATGATTAGTTGATTAGTTTGGTTCATAAAATAGTGTAAGAATGTCGAACACTGTTTCCCAAAACCTGAAAATGCTGAGTGAGTTTATTGTCATTGCACAAGTTTCAAAGAATTAAGAATTATTGTTTAAGATATGATACTTAAATGAAATTAAAACACATAATATACAAACACAAAACAATACAACAGTTAAAAAGTGCAGATGTTTCATGAACTGCAAATGACAGTTTGTCCAAACCAACTAAGGGATATTTTTAAAGATTATGGTGTAAAATGTGGATCAGTGTTTCCTAAAAAGCTGAAGATTCAACCTAAAATGTCTTTTATTGTCCACAATCCAAAGATCATCAGTTTATTATTATAGAGACTATATGAAATATAGTATATATGAAATAATCAGAGAAGAGAAGCTGGAACCAGAGAATTTAGACTGAAAAATGACTCAAATCGATGAATTGACTATTAAAACAGTCAGCGATTAATATAATAGTTCACAACTAATTGACTAATCAGCTGATTATTGCAGCTCTAGGCACATTTAACCCTATCCCTGATAATATAATATTATGATAATTGGTCACGATAATCATGATATTGAATATTACAGATGTGCCTTAAATAAAAGGTTTTATTTTCCTAAACTTTTGGAAACTTCTAAACTACTTAAAGGAAGAGTTTAAATTTTGATTTGCTTTTTGGACACACAATGAAAATGTTTTGAGAACCCCCTCCAACGGCTCATGCAGTATTCATGCTGAGGTGAGGCCTTTCGCTTCATTTTCCCCACCTCTGGTTTTGCCTGGCAGTGCATGACGGCAGCCAAAAAGGCACATGAGGCCTCGGTAGCTGTGGATTGCCAGCTGGCGACCCTGGTAGACAACTATCAGGTTTGGCAGCAGCATTATGTTCTAATACGGTGGAACCAGAGAACAATGTGATTGGACTATAAGCTGCAGTTTATCTGGAGCGCTGATCCACCCCCTCCTCGCTGTCCAGAGTGGAATCTTTCTGTAAATATGTAAAGATCATCCATCTCCAGGGGGGATGATGCATCTGCACCAAACACTCAGCCAAACAGACTTGTATCACAGCAGGGGGCCAACACTTGGATAAAGAGATTATAAAAAAAACACCTGCATGACAAAATCACTGGTAGTTACGTATTTTAGTCCTACAATTAAAGGCGGCAAGTCCTCTAATTAACCAGTTGTAACCATTAGTCGATTTATTGATTAGTTGCCAACTATTTTGATAATTGTTTCATCGATTTGAGTCATTTTTAATAAGAAAATGTCCAAATTCTCTGGTTTCTTTAGTCTCTATAATAATAAACTGATGATCTTTGGGTTTTGGACGAAAAAAAGACATTTTAAGTTGAATCTTCAGTTTGGAAACAAAACATATTTAGTATATTTACCTTATTATTGTGCTGTATTAAGTTCTATTTAAAGTAATTTAATCTATTTTAGCTTTTTAAAGACTTATCTGGACATATTTCTAGATTTGAAAAGTGTTATTTCATGATTTCTTATCAAGTGTAATTCTCTTGCTGCAGGGACAGATAATTCCACTAGTTTTATCCTCAAATTTAGTGTTTATATCTTATTTTCAGCCATGTTTTGATGTATTTGAGTCATTTTTTAAGAAGAAAATATCCAAATTCTCTGGTTCCAGCTTCTTTTCTCTGATTATTTCCTGGTTTCTTTAGTCTCTATAATAATAAACTGATGATCTTTGGGTTGTGGACAAAAAAAAGACATTTTAGGTTGAATCTTCAGCTTTGATGAAACACTGATCCACATTTTACACTATTATAAAAACCAAAACTAATTACAGCTTCAATAATTAGTCACTTAATTAATTAGCTACCAATTATTACATTAATCTCCAACCATTTTTATCATTTTTCACTTAATTTGAGTCATTTTTTAAGAGGAAAATGTCTAAATTCTCTGGTTCCAGCTTCTCTTCTCTGATTATTTCCTGGTTTCTTTAGTCTCTATAATAATAAACTGATGATCTTTGGACAAAAAAAGACATTTTAGGTTGAATCTTCAGCTTTTGGGAAACACTGATCCACATTTTACACCATTTTATGAACCAATCAACTGAATAATTAATTGTTTCAATAAACAATAGATTAATTGACTATTAAAATAGTTGTTAGTTGCAACACTAGTGTCTAGATATACTTTTTTTTATAGTTGCATACAATTAGAGCTGCAGCGATTAGTTGATTAATCAATTAGCTGTCAACTATTTTGATAATTGATCATATTCTGGTTTCTTTAGTCTTCTATATTTGGAAACTGGTGATATTTGGGTTCCATCAATTAATCGTTTCAACAATTAATCGATGAATAAACTAAAATAGTCTTTATCAATACCACAATATCTGCTTTTGTGTTTTATTTAGCTGAAAGAAGAAACAAGTTGAACACATCATGAAGACGTTTTATTGAGAAATGAAGCAAACAAAGTGATTCCTTCGTTTTAACTTTAGCTAACAATTCAAAATCATTCAAAAAACTTTATTAACAACGATTCTGGTTGATGCAGGGCAGTAAATTTTACCGATACCACTAACCGTGATAAATCCCTGATCCATCACTCCGGCTGCATCTGAACGGTCACCATCGTTCAGACTCTTCTCCACACTTTCATTCATCCCTCTTCCTTCCCTCCGTCTGATCGTCCTGTACTTTGCCTGCAGGGCTCCTGCAGTGGTTGATGGGACAGGTCATTATTGATGCTTTTAGACTTTTCAGAATGCGTCTCTGTGGCCTTGCTCTCCACTCGCGGGGTCAGGGCTTCCATATAGGCTGCTGCTGATTATATTATATTATATGTATGTATAAATCTACCTATAAGCCGGCCTGACGGCGTGTGTGCGGCTGTTCATACGAGAGAGAATCTCCTGTAGTCCGTGTGTGAATATGCATGTTTACATGTGAACGGTATGTAATTCAATATAAAGACTAAATGTTCACTACTGCATCTTACATCTCTCAAATGGTAAATATTCAGTGTGGATCTAAAGCCCCGTGTCGCTGATATACAGTATATCCATATAATGATACCGCAGCCCCGGCTCCAACCGCTGCTTTTTACATTCAGTCGAATAAAATAAATCTTTTGAAATTCATTTATTAATAAGAACTATTGACCCGCGGTATTGACTGAAGCTCAAGGGCCTGTATCCCAATGAAATCTGTTAACCTTGTGCCTGTGAGGAAGTGTGAAGTGTGTTTTTACATGAGTTCGATAAATTGGATATTCTGCTTTTAATCTCGGCATCACCTTCAAACAGTGGAGTTTAACCCGACCCAACCACGGCCGCAGATGAAACTTCACACTCTCAGCTGCCGCCTCCTTTTTTCCTTCATTATCCTAATATTATTTATTTTAACCCTTTGTACTCTCAGGAAGCCGTAATTGTGACAGTAATGATTCGTCACACCTTTTCCGACGGGTTAAATCCACATTTCCTTTGTGTGTGCGTGCCTTTCACTTCTGGTTAGGGGGCTAACACCTCTTTCAGGTTAAGTCTTTTTCTTTTTTTTTTCCATCTCCAAAAAAAAAAAGGGAGCGAATAGCAGCATTTTGTGTTCCCTCCTCCTCCCTCCTTGCTTTTTCCTTGCCTTTCCCCACTCATCTGTCAATGAAAGACACAGTTTTGCCACGAGGCATTGTGTGTTTAGCAGCGGTGCCAGCAACTGCCATTTGGGTGCAGGGAGGCAAGGGGATCCACCCCCTTTGAACTGCTGCCAAGCCAGCCAGCTTGCACCTTCTTTAATAACTTCCCCTAAAGGCACTTCCTTCTTTTTCTCTCCCCCCTTTCTCTCATTCACTCCCACCTTCCTGCTCCTTCTATTTTTTTTTTTTTTTTTTAAATAACTGCAGCTTTCACGGATAAAGCTGTGATGCTGATAAGAAAGGTAAGACTGCTTTTAACTGACAGCCTGACATCAAATCTCTGTGGAAAACACACACACACACACACACACACATGAATGAGTGGAGGGGCTATAGAAGTGCTTTCTAGGAAAAAAAAAAGATTTGGTTGATTTTGTCAAGTGTAATAAAAATCCGCTTAAGTCAATGTGCTCTTTTGTTAGTTTCTAAAAATTCTTGCATCTTTTATTCCTAAAAATCGTTCATCCAGGAAACTACATGAGGTCGTTCTCAGTTTCTTATGTAACAATAAAAGGAAAAATAAATGATAAAAAACACAGATTTATTCCAGATAGTGCTTTGTATATATAATAACCTGTAATCAGTGTTAACTCGCACATGTAAATTGCACTTTTTAAGCGAATATCTGAAGTTTAGTCATACACTTGAGGTGTTATTGCATATATTCCACATGTAATTGCACTTTTGAATCTCAAGTTACTGTAAATAAATTCTAGTCGTTTCAATCACTCAACAAATCAGGTGTTTATTTGAGAAATTTGGGACAAAACTTTTGCTCAGCACAACTAGAAAAATATTAAACTAGTATCACGACCATATAACCTAGATGTTTCTAAAGTCATGTTATAGTACTGTAGTTAAACGTCTGTGGCTGCTTCTCTAGACTTTATTATTAAAGGTCATACTGATCTGTAATATGCTGTGTGTGTTTTCTGTATAATGTTATATATTATGCATTAGGGATGGGCGATTTTTTAGGTTATATTGATATTTTTTCGTGCGCAAGACAGGATTACGTTCATATTTCATTTATGTTGATATATAGCACTTATTTCCTAAAACAAGCTGCTACTTCCTTCAAATTTTTCTCTTTTCTTCTTAATTATCTGATCAGTATCTTCTCTATGAGGGGGGGAGAGTCAGAGGAGTGTGAATCAGCAATTTATCGGCCGGAGAAAAGGTAAAAGACTTAAGTTATAAGCTTGAGATAACTCCACATACAGTTTAGACAGACGATCACAAGATAATGAAGCCATGAAACATATCAGTAGCTTAAACTAATTGATGCATTAAGTCAGATGTGCAAACAAGAAAAACAAGCCCACCATTTCATCTGCATGTTGATCCTGTACTGCTGAATGTTAATAAAAGTGCCTGTGAGAGATTGTGAGGAAAAAATATTGAGATAAATATCGTATATCGCCATCGATCCTTATCTCCCAGCCCTGATATGCACGATATTTATAAAAATCGGTTGCATCAGTCGACATTTTTAGCTGCTTTTTCAACAGGACCAGATTTCGTTGGTCTGCTGCTGCTAAAACTCATTATTAGACGAGTGCTGCTGTAACAAAACAAGACGTAGACAGATATTAGAAGGCGGATAGAAGAGAATCAGCGGTTCTTCCTCCTCTCTCTCTCTTTGCTCATGGCCAGCCTCTCTGGGCCTCTCAGGACGGGGTTAACTCAACACCATAAAGGCACTCTGTGAACTCGCAATCTGTCAGTTCCAGTGTACGGCAGCATGGCCCCGGGACAGACAAGCTCGAGTGGAGAGGTAAAGAGGAAAAAAAAAAAAAGCAGCGAGGACCTGGCTAAAAGCGCAGTAGGCAATAGGTGTCATATTAAGGGTGTGTAATACACTATGTCACCTCAATGGCGTATGGCCCATTAAGGCTATAACCTCATACACCATGGCGTTTATTTTGTCACTAGGGATTATTCGGAACAAACGGGGAATGTGTAGTGTTATGTGTGTGTGGAAAAAATATATATACTGTTTGTTTAGAGTGTGTCCTGATGTATATTATCTCTGAGATATTCCTCTTTTCTACATCCAGGGCCACCTTTTTTCTTTTTTTGTGTGTGTGTGTGTGTGTGCATATGCTGCATACTTTGTCAGTGGCGGTGTATTAAAGCATGGCGAGTTGGAAGGGGGTGGGGCTGAAAATGAGAATGTAAATACAGGCGTGAGCTCACAACGCCGCCGCCGCCGCCATCACCTCCTCTTCCTCCTCCTCCTCCTCCTCCTCCTGTGTGAGGGTGAGGCAGCGAAGGGGGTGACCTTGCCCGCTGTAATTAAAGTGAAACACCTTGACTTGTCACCATTGCCTGAGACAGCTTAAATCTCCCTAATGTAAATGGAGGCTGCCGCTGACGTGCTGCTAGGCATGGCCGCGGAGAAGATACAAGCGCCGGTGATCCATCTCTGTACCCGTGCACACGCACACACACACACGCTTTCAAACACACACACACACATTTACACACACTTTCTCTCCCTTTTTTCTTTGCTTTTTTTCCTCACTCACACACACAAATGTACACAACCTTTCTCTCCTTCTCTTCCTCACCACCCTCCTGTAACCCCGCCCCATCTCGCCATCCATTACCTTTATTTATTTTAGACAGAACAGTGCTTACCTTTACAGTAGCAGCAGCAATGCCTCATGGGAAACCTCAGGTAGTTTGTGTGGTGAGTGTTATTTTCCTGTGTTTTTAGATAACAAACAACAAACAGTGCAGGAAGAGGCTAAAACACCCATTGGGTTCATCTGAAACCTCCACCTAAATATTACAATTCTACAATGTCATAGAATGCTCAAAGTTAACATCATACAATCAATTTTAATCATTTTTAAGAAGAAAATGTTGAAATTATAAACACATGGTCTTTTATATATTATTTATAAATGCTTATATTGGTCTTTTATAATAAACTGATGATCTTTGGGTTGTGGATCTTTGGCAAAAAGACATTTTCGGGACATGTATATTGAGATATATATCATTTATCACCATTCAGCTAAAAAAAATATTGAGATATGAATATTAATATTATTATGCATGATATTTATAAAAATCTGTTGCATCAGTAGATGCTTTAACCTGCTTTTTAAACAGGACCAGATTTTTATGCTCTGCCTGCTGCTAAAATCATCTTCCTCCAAGATGCGTTCACAGACGCTCAGGAAATTTCAGTACATTAAAAACCGTAATGGTTATGAACAGTGCTTACCTTTACAGTAGCAGCAGCAAAGCCTCATGGGAAACCTCAGGTAGTTTATGTGATGAGCGTTATTTTCCCGTTGTGTTTTTTGCGAGAATGTCAACATTATAATTTAATAAGGGGGGGGCTGCTGCTTGTTGTTTGGAGACTCTGCAGCTCGCCGTTGATTGATTGATGCCGTTTTCCTTCGCTGTGGGCAAACACGAGGAGGCTCATATGTGTGTTTTCTTTGGGGAAACACATGGGGTGGGGGGGGGCTACAAAGATGGCAATTAGCGGCTAGAAATTCTGTTGACTTTGCCCTTCAATTAAAGCTCCGCAACACAAAAAGTGTTGTTGACCCTCCTGTCCCGGGCCTCCATTAGAAGTCATGGCAACGCGTCGCTGAAAGACGCTCCTGCTACGTTCCAGCCTCATTTGCGAGTTTGGGGAACCGGGGACCGCCTGAAACGACAACACGAGCAGCACCGGCCAGCTCCTGTCTGAATGCCACAATGGCATGTGAAAGAATGCTATGCACCCCCCGCCTCCTTCCCCCCCTTGTGCCAACTTTACCAGTTGCCAGCTCCCTGTGCCAGACCCCCCCGTCCTCCTCCCCCCTCCCCTCGGCTGGGCAGCGGGCGCCGTGACAGCGGCCAGACGCCCGTCATGTGTCGGCACCAGGCGGCGTGCCCTCTCGCCCTGATCTCCCGGGGCAGTGATGGGGGTACCGTCCCGTGCTCTTCCCTGGAAGATGCCAAGGACCGTGGGTGGTGCCAGGAGCCAAAACAGCAGAGAAATTATCCTGGCAGAGACATGTCTGTTTCTCTGCTTCTCTTTGCCCTGCAGTGATGCCTCTGCTGCCTGCACCTGCCAGGTGCTGATTGAACAACTGACCTATTATAAATCACTTATAAATATGTACAGTAGAGATGCAATGATTAATGAGTCGATTAATCGATTCGTCGCCAGCTATTACGCTAATATTTTGTGCAATTAAACCTATGCACAAATAAGATAAAATAACAAATAGGAAGGAGCAGCCATTGGGTTTTCCTGAAGCCTCCATCTAAATATTAAAATGTCATAGAGGGCACAAAGTTCACATTATACAAGAATGATCAACTATGAGTGTGTGTGTGAGTTTTGACAACAAAAACACATCGATTTGATTCACTTTCATGAAGAAAATGTTGAAATTCTATATTAATCGATGAGTTGCCAACTATTTCATTAATCGCCAACTATTTTGTTAATTGATTTGAGTCATTTTTAAGCATATAATCGATATCTATTATAGCAATACAAGCAACACTTAGCTGCAATAGGATGGTAGATAAGACACACGTCAAACTGTGTTCTGATTTTATTGGAAAGTAGAGCTGCAATGATTAGTTGATTAATCGATTAGTTTCCAACTGTGACATTAATTCCAAACTATTTTGATGAACGATTTCTCGATTTGAGTCATCTTTGACAAGAAAATGTCCAAATTCTCTGGTTCCCGCTTCTCTGATCATTTTAGGATCATTTTAGTCAAGTGAACGCTTTAATCAACTATTAATATAATAGTTAGTAGCAGCCCTAATTCTCATTTTGCAGAATTTAAGCATATCAAACTGGTTTATGAACAGTTTCAATAATCAATAGATTAATCGACGCAGGCCTGTCGTCCAGATATAAAACTGTTAATAAATATTCCAGCGTGAACCACGGGGAGCTAAATGTTTCTGTATCTGACAGATCAGATAATATGTGTTTCTCTCACAAAGACTTGAAGACAAAGGCGTTTTACCTGCGTGCTGCAGCATCATAGACGAGTACGGGTTTAGACAGCGAGGCAACAGAAAAGAGACAACAAACAAGCATGTTGCTATTGTGATGGACAGCCTCCACTGTGAGGTTCAGTATGTCAGCGTGTTCTGTGTGTGATGTACCAACCGCTGCAGCCGTGGGGGGATGCAGAGGGGAGGAAAAAAAAAAAAAAGAAGCAAGAAAGAGCGAGCGTGTGGGAGAGAGAGAACAAGAGAAAGAGAGAATGAGCAATGAGCTCAGGTAGGTCCGACATCTGCATTCACTTCCTGTCTTTTTCCGATGGGAGGGAGGCGGGAGGAGGAGGAAAAGGAGGAGGAGGAGAAAACAAGTGCAAGATGAAGGCCTTTCTGGAGGCTACAAAGGAGCTGTACACTGGAAAAAGGGCCGGGGAGCCCTCAATGGAGCTGAGGAACACACAGACAAAACTCTGGATGGAAGAAGGCACGCCGTACAATGGCACCGGGCCCCATGCTCGGTTCAAAGAGCCAGTCAGAATTACAGAAAGAGGAAGAGAGATAGACCTGCTGGGAAGTATAGTAGTCCTAGTGGGGGGGGGGTATATGTGCTGGGCAAAAGGCCACCGAGTTTTCTCAGCTATTCATTTGAAAACAAACTGTGCAGGCGCAGGCAGGAGCAGTCAAACTGCATCTGGGTGTGGAGTGGATTTTTGTGTTGGTGCTCCAATAAAATAAAAAGAGAAAGAGAGAGAGCTCCATGTGTGGCCTCCATGCTAAAAGTCAGGAGGCTGAGAGAAGGAGGTCGGCAAACAAGCAAAAACAAATGATGAGTCGGTGGGAAAGGAAGCCAGAATGAACAGGGGAATGCACTATTATGTCATTTTAATTAGTCTGAACTGATTTAAACAGGAGTCCAGCACATGATTTTCATCTCAGGTCTCAGCTCCGACTGTAGATTTGATCATTTTATAACAGGATTAGACAGGATCACAGACATGTTGTCACCTCAAGTCAGTTTTATTTGTATAACAAGGAAAAACACAAAAAAAACCTTTAACAGGAAAAAAAATGTTGATCGCCAAGGCGTACAACATGAGTACAACATGAAATTCAAACTTTCTTTTAGTAAAATATGCAGAGGAGAAACAGCCATGAGACGTTTAACTACCTGCATTATTATGGCATTTATTATTAAAACGGTATGATGTAAGTTTCTGTGATGCTTGTAGATGTTGGTCACTAACAATCGTGAATGAAATTGAAATTGCAATATCGACGTTTAGCTACAGTACTGTAATCTGACTTTATAAAAGTGTAAGTTAGACGGTATTCAGACTGGTTTATTCAAAGAATTGTAGTAAATTTCCAGATTTTTCCAGTTTTGCTGAGAAAGATTTTTGTCTAATTGCCGCCGATTATCAAATAAACGCCTGACCTGTTAATTGATTGAAATAAACAAACACTCTGGCTGTTTTTTGGTTATTTACAGTAATTAGAGGTAGTTGCTTCAGTAAACATCAAGTTAAATGGTAGTCACATTGGTTTAATACAAGAATTTGAGTAAATTACCATATTTTTCTAGTTTTGCTGAGCAAGAATTAATCTCAACCTGGTCTCAAATACATGCCTGAACTTTTATTTGGTAATTTACAGTATATTGATGTGTGGTGTATGTGGAGGATAAGGCAACAGGATCCATTGCAGCATCAGAGTTTTAAGATTCAATAATCAGATTATTTATGAAGAAATAATGAATTTCATACGGAATAAGTTTTCAGGTCAACTACAAATTAGAAAATCCCAACTAAATGGTCCAGGATGCATGGCGGTGTGGCCGGTGGTAAAGCCGAGGGGCTTTTTAGTGTGGACATAGCACACAAAGAGAGAAAGCCAGTGACAGTGAGCTGTTTGTATGTCCTTGGGACGCCGGTGTCATTGTCAAGTCTGATCACAATCTAGGGCCAAAGAATGAGCCGAAGGAGGAGGAGGAGGGAAAAAAGGGGACTAAAAAAAAAAAAACACCTGGGTTTAATAAAACTTTATCAGGAGTTACCTCGGCGTTAGCTCCTCCGCTGCCCTGCGACACCCCCGCTCTGATATTTAAAGAGCTGCGGCGGCGGCGGCGGGAATCGCGTTTAACTTCACCAATTTCTTATTGCCTGTCAGTCTCCCTAATTTGATCTGGCGTTGGACAGTTACCGTTTTGGACAGCGGGAGTTACGGCACATATTGGCAGGGAGACTGGCAGCTAATAAAAGCCGGCTTGGTATTTGCTCCCCCCTCTTTTTTTTTTCCTTTTATTTATAATATATCTCAATATTGTTATTATGAATATATATGTATTTAAGGCTCACCTATCTCTCCCGGTGGCCTCGGTTAATAATATGTTATTGATTTCCATACCGGACCGGCTATATATCTGTTTAATTTCAAGGCCTTATCGCTCCCTCTGTGATTCACGTGAACCCTTCCTTTATTTATTTTTTCTTTTCTTTTTTTCTTTTTTTTTCCTACAGGCATTATTAAGTCTGTGTAGGAGGATAGGTAACATGTTTTTTTACAGTGTGACTGGTTACTTCATATGAGGGAGGGATGCTCATTACGGGACCCACATCTTCCCCGAGTCAGCCTTCATCTTTTTTCTTTTTGACAGACCGGATCAAGGGCGGACGGGGGCAGGTTCTGAGCCCAGATTTACATGCTGACACATTATAATACAGTAGAATAGCAATTCAAAGGAATTGTTTAACAAAGATATTGTCAGACGTGACTCTAGTGGTGGTTCTAGATACAGTAAAAACACTGACCTCTTACTTAAAATGACCTAAATAATAGACATATTAAAAAATATATGTAAGAAAAAGCTGTAAACATAGTCTGAGGATAGTTTCAGTGGAAGTCCATTAGGTTAAATGCACTAGGAATTTTCCATATTTGCATATCGTTGATGCCAACAAATAAACTAAAAACAATAAAGTTTACTGACCCTAGATGGATATTTCAAAGGTCTGAACAAACGACAACCATTAGTTGTGATACAGTGATGCTCACATGTCCATGAGCAAACAGGATATCCTGGTCATAAATGGTATATCCTTCAAAATAAAAGCCCCCTTTCCACACCTAGTTTATACCTTTTTAGAAAAAATGAAGATACAGTGATTGTTTTTATGTGGCAACACTATGCAATAGAGGGTTAATAGTTAATTCAGTTTTTTATTTTAACCCTATTGGATAGCTGGACCTCTGAGGGTCCTCGCCCTCCATCCCCTCGACCCATCTCCTACCACGGGAATGATGAAGGGATAGAGATGAAGGAGAAGAGGGAAGGAGCAGGAGCAGGAGGAGGAGAAGGAGGAATAAGCAGCGCATGTATATATATGCGAAATATAAGCCCCCATCAGCAGAAAAGAGTCTGAGTCAGCCGTTTGCCGGGCCCTGCCGCATGCTAAAACACATAGAGGCAAAGCCCATTAAAAATGAATGCAACGCGATAATCACATTCACACTTAAAATTTAATGTCGGCGCGCGGTGGCTGACAAAGAGGAGGCGGCGTAGGGCGCCGTGATTATGACCGCGGCTGCTGCTGCTGCTGCTGCTGCTGCTGCTGCGCCTCCTTTTCTTTGAGGTGACTCCTCGGCGAGGAGGTGTCGGTTGTGATCCGAGCCGGGGGCAGGTCATGTCGACTAATTGGTGCAATTAGTTTAAGAGATGACTTAGACCGCAATGACAAAAAAAAAACCTGTAAGTGGATTTTAAACGGACATTCCACATTTGTTGAAAGTTGCATAGTTGTTGTTCCGCCTCCGCGTTCTGGATAAAATACAGAATAGAGGGCGGATCGAAGTCCGGCATGGGAGAAAAATTATAGTCTATATAACCACACACTAGATTATAGTGAGTGTGGTTATATAGACTATAATTAATCAGTTTAACAATCAGACTCTCAGCCTACGCTGCATTTTACTGATCATGCACTTTATAGATATATATGTATACACAGGGGCGCCAACTTCAGGTCAACATGGAGGTCAAAATAATTATTTTTTAATAATCTTAAATTCAAGTAGGAACATTTAGGTCTATTTGTACTGATCATACACAGTGTTCAGGGAGGAAATGGTAGCTGGGTTTTAATATAGTCACCTTAAAGATAAAAATAAAAAATGACACAAGTTTATTAGAGGAAAACTCACACAATAAATTGAGTGACATGGACACTTCACCAGATATGAATCACACTTAATGACAGACAGATGCACGATTCGTTCATTTCTCTTGATTCTGGCTGATTGTCAGTGATGATTCTCACTCTATCTTGTGTTTTTTGATGAAAAGTCGTGTTTTAAAATCCCCCAGAGACGGCACATTTTAGATTAAAACAGTGGTTTTAAGGCAACGAGATCTTGATCAACTATTTCTGACCTTTTTGCTCAACTTTAAATTCAGACATAGATGCTCTTTTAGTTCTTCAGTTGCAGTAAGTGCTGTTGTCTGTAGCCTAATAGCAGGTTTCTGGTAGGAAAACATTTGAAATCAGTTCTTGACTTTAGTTTTAACTCTGCATCTGAGAACAAACGATGAGTCTGTGGGAAAGACTGAATTTGACTCGAATGCACCACAGCAGCCTCAGTTCTTCCACATCCAGTTAGTCTACTGTTGCTTCTGAACTCATAACATTTAGTGGCTTCTTCCTTTTTAAGAAGCTGCTGCCTTACAAATCATTTACAAATCAAACCTATAAATATTTTATCTCTTGAGCCCTGAAAGATTCTCACTGACTTCACATTTTTGTGAAGAAACAGGTAGTGGAATATTTTTTTGTCTCATTTTGTACAGTGGACCGGATTGGACCCTTTAATAGGCCGGATCTGGGCCACGGGCCACATGTTAGACACCCCTAGTGTAAAGACTCAGACTTGACTGAGGACAGAAATATCAGAGGATCTTTGGATATGTTGGTTTTCCTAAATTTTCCTAAAATTTCTACTTTCTTTTCCACATTTCTTTCTTTTAAATAGTCCTTCCTAATTGAATCCAGAGTTTAAGCACAGAAGGTGTCATATATATTTAATTAAAACTGTCAAATCTGTGGTTCTGGACCTTATAAATAGAATGAGTTGACTTGTATTTTGAGGGATTTGCACCTTCTTAGGATATTCTAAATGTAAAGAAGTCTCCAATCATGTTATAAAGCTAAATTAATGATGTAATGTAACTTAACGTGTGTGTAACTAGTATTTATTACTGCTTCCTCCTTATAAACCTCAGCCCAGTGCAACAGACCTGCAGCATGTTACTGTCCTACCAAAACTCCATCTTTAAATATGTAAAAACCTCTCACCTTTCCAGTAAAAAAAGGCCAGATGACGTATATATTCTAACTTCTATTGGACCCAGAAGCCTGGATGCAGCAGTGAAGCCCCCCCCCTCGCTGATGAGAGTGCATGGGGCCTTAGGGGCCCTCATTTGGGGCAGGAGAGACAATGAGTGGGTGGGTGGTGGCGGGAAGGATTGAGGCGATGGAGGAGGGGGGGGACTCCACTTCAATTCTAGCTCGAGTGGGCTGAAGATGGCTGAGAAGTGCACTTCCCTTCAAAGAAGCCAAATTAATGTTCTTCTTGCCCAAACATAATATTGTCAGAGAGGCGCACAATGGCAGCCTCTCACCGGTGTTTCCCGTGCTGCTGGTGCGTTTACAGTATGTGTGTGTGTGGTCGCGTATGCGTGTAAATGTGCGGCCATTACTGGCCTCCACTTAACCCAGCATCCTTGGTCCAATGCAGGAGCAGGAGCCTCCTCCTGGTTCCTCCTCCAAGGTCAGGCTGGAGTTGCTGAAAGAAACGCTCTCCCAGTCAATCTCACCTCCTCATTCAGGTAAAGGATATCTCTTTTAACCTTTTCCCCCTGATTCTCCATCTTCTCCTCAATTACCAAAAAAAAACCCCTTGAGCATCTTCTTCTGATAATAGCAGGGGAGAGGACAGGGAAAAAAAAAAGACAGCAACACACTTTTGAATGAATGAAAAGAGACAGCCAGGCTATCTATAGGTTGGACTGGTTGGATGCAGCCAACACGATTCATCTCCTGCAAAATTAGGCTTATTTTTCTCCTCCTTTCAGTCTTTTCTCATCGTGGGATGTTTAAATTTAAACTTCGGACACCATAAAGTACAGCTCCTTGAAAATAACAAAGAGAAATATGTTTTTTTTTATTATTTAACTTGATTTAGTCTTCTACCAAATCATCCTTCTAATACCAATGTATTGAAATGATACATATGTAAAGGTGAAAATTATGCAAAAACCTTCTATTTTGAGAAAACTGGACCAATAAAATGAATAGACAAGTATCAAACACAGACGAAGGCAGCGCTACCTATAAGAGTGAAGTTTTTTTTCTTTATCTAGGTCACAATATGTGGAGCAATTTCAACAGATGGGCTGCAGAGTACTCCCCAGGCGAACAGAAGTTAGTTTCTCTTTTTCTTTCTCTTACTGTCGCCCCTGCACCCGTCCCCTCTGCCGTAAAGGATTCCATCATCAGTGGTTTGTTGCAGGCGGATTCGAGTGCACGCATCGCACACATATATACATGCATGCATGCACACACACAATCACAGCGCTGCCGACTTCATAAAGACACTAAACATGGAAAAGTAGGTCACAGATAATTCACAATTCTTACATAAGTTGAAATATTAAATGAGTAATGACCAAACAAAACCTAAAAGTTTGCAGTAAACAGTCAACTCATATCCTACTTTTATATTTGAACTTGGACACACAACAAAAACAGACAAATTAACACATGTGAGGCAAAAAAAATTAACATTGACAGTGCATTTACAGACGGGAAAATACAGGAAAAACAGAGTTTTCAGGACATGGTGGGTGTTTTAAGTCATTTAAATAAACTATTTGTGTTTATTAGTGGACATGTAGGAGATAAGCTGCATAAGCTGAAAGAAAGTTAGCACCAAGGGGACAAAAAAGCAAAGAAAGAACGGATGAGGAAATACAGAAGAAGAAGCAATGAGGAAAGAGAAAACTGATGATTTAACCACTTAAGGGTCAGGTCTGTTTTTCAGTTTTCCTGCTATAAATGATAATAAATGTTGAATATCTCTACAAACACAAAGGTTATTGGACTTAAACCTGGAATCAAAAGAAATCTACATGTGAGGTGACTACAGAAGAGTCAGAATCTATTTATGATGCTGTTATATAGTTAGAATATTACAAAAATATATAAAAATACTTTATTTAAAACTTAAAACAAGACTAAACTGACCCAAATCAGGAAAAAACTTGAAATAATCTAAATTATCTGCAATGCAAAGTTCAATGATTAATAATAAAAGAGTTCAAAGGTCAATTATTAGTCCATAAAATCCTATAAATCATTCCAGAACATGAAGAATATATTCTGTAAAATGTTAAAAATTAGATTATAAAGGAGCCAATTAAATAATCACACAAACAGCTCTAATCTACATTAAATATCTAAATAGTCTCTACTACTGATATTCTATTAAACTATTGTCTTATTGTATTGATGATGTGGATATTGATGATATATATTGATGCTGGAACAGTAACATTGGGTTTTACTAAAGATAAAATACTTTATTTAGTGTTTGAGCTGAGGTTTAATAGTGTGATTAATGAATTAAATCCAATACTAAACCTGTATTTTTGATTTCAGCAGGTTAATAGTATAGTTTAGATGTCACAAAGCAACTGTTTTAGCTTTTAGGTTAAGTTATTATGAAATTCTGGCCGTGTACAGTAGATAAAAAAACATGGATGTTCTAGAAAAAGCTACAAATTCCTCTGTAAAAGTCTGATTTTGACAACTTATGTCTTATTTTTATACATTCCTGAAATAACAGATGATAAAACCTGGCCACTACTTTATATTTCTGCATTTCCTGCAGTCAGAAGCATTTAACCCTGTAAGATGCAAGATGCAACACACACATATATATATATATATACATACACACATATATACTCTCTCAGAATGTTTAGATGAAAAGAAAAAATGCCTCCTAGGGAGATGAGTGTGATGCTGTTTTGAGGCCCTGTGGTCCACCAACAGGGAGATAGCACACTCACAATAAAAAAAAGAAAGAAAAAAAAAAAAACTTGGTGGTGGAATGTCAGAGTTTGTGCATGAGAGACAGCAAAATGGAGAGAGCGCCGGGCGGAGGTCTAGAGGGGGGACCGGGATAATGGAGAGGCTCCACCTGTTTACGCTCCTTTTGCCCCCAGCATTCTTGAGCGGGCCCCTTTCACAGGACCCTGGTTCCCCGACAGCCAGCTCACAGCTCTCAGAACGACCTCCGCCGAGCCTCGGAGGGCTTCCTGAAAAGGGAGATGGAGGGAGGGCATGACGAATAGGCGGGGTGGAGCGAGAATAATGACGGTAAAAACCAAAATCGTAAGTGCAAGCAAAAAAAAAAAAATTCTATATATTAACCTATATTAACCCTTTTTACAGGGGGCTTTTATTTTGAAGGACATACCATTCCTTAGGTCACATGACCAGGATATCCTGCTTATAACCAAACATCTTTTATTCAGAAGTTTGGAAAACTTTCACCAAACGAAAAATTTAAGTCACGATTCAGGGAAAGGGAGTCAAACTTAATTTAGTTCATAGGCCACATCCATTGGGCTGGACGAGTAAAAATGTACATTTAAATAACACCTATAAATTTCTCTACTACTTTTTATGTAAATAAATACATTATACATATTTACATGCTTAATGAATCTTATATTAACAAGAGAGATGACATCGGAAAAAAAAAGTGCAATTTTAACAAAATGATGGCTCAGTTATTCTATATTCAGTCACTTTACTGTTGCATCACTGAATAATATTAGTTTTTTCAGCAGCAGGTGAAGTTATCTCCTGCCTTACAAACCATTTACTAATCAAAACTGTGAATATTTTATCCATTGAGCCCTGAAAGATGCTTAGTGATTCCACGTTTCTGCGAAGAAATGGTCCGTTGTCTTTCACACTTTAGTTGTCCAGTCGGCCGGATTGGACCCTTTAGCGGCCCGGTTCTGGCCCCTGGGCCACATGTTTGACCCTCTTTTTACTTTTAATTCAATTTGGTGTTATAAGTTTTAGTTTTTTTTCCTAATATGCTTTAAAAAAGATCTGTTGGCATGTGGCAACAATATGCAAATATGGAAAATTCCTATTGCATACAACCAAATGGAGTTCCATTGAATTACATTGCATGAAACTATCCTGGCAACTTTTTCTTATATATATATTTTAATATATTTATTATTTAGGCCATTTTAGGTCTTACAAACATTCAAACCATTTCTTAGTAAGTAATATTTCATGTAATAAATGGGACGCTGTGTGTGTACTGAATCACTTTATGTTGGTTTTTTTTCTTCGACTGTACAATGACCTCTGTTTGGGATGAAGACAGTAGCAGGAGGAGGAGAAGGAGGAGGATAAAAAAGGGGGGAAAAGGGGTGTTTGGGTAGTGGGAGGCTAACAGGCTAGACACCAGGCCTTTGTGTGCAAATTTCCCAGCAGCGCCTTACCAGTTAATTAAGGAGGTCAGTGAAAAAGGGAGAGAGAGAGATATAGAAGGATGGAGAGAGAGAGGAGGGAGGGAGGGAGGGTCGGCCCTAACGAGCTGTCCACAGCACATGAATGAGGGGTTTGTCCTAAACTAAGCAGCGAGAGGCCAAACAATGTCAGCGGCAATTAGCAACCAGTGGTGGGCAGCCAAAGGCCTGTTGACTGAGCAAAAGCAAAAGACGTGAGAAAAAAAAAAGAAAAAAGAAGAAGGAGTAGAAGAAGAAGAGACGCACACATACAGTAACAAACATCCAGGAATAAATAGGATGGAGGGCGGGTCCCGTCGCCTTCACCTCTCCACACAGCGAGGCCTTGACCCCGGCGGCTGAGTGCTTTGCATCTCCAATCCTCCGAACCGAAGGGGTAACAAAGGCCATAGGTGCAGCGCTGTGATCTGTATGCTCAAGTTACACTTGATGTGGCAGATAGAAGCTATGGAAGGTGGGAGGAGGGGGGCGTGAAATGTAATTTCTCCAAGCAAAAAAATCATCCTCTTTTTCCCGGAGATGCCGTCCTGTCTTTTATCGCGCAAAGCAGCGACGGGACGATGTTGTTATTGTTGTTTCTTTTGTAAATCGCCTCATTAGGAGGGCATTGAAATCCCTTTTTTCTTTCCTCCCCCTGACAAGTCACTCCAGTCAGCTCTCT
The DNA here is from genome assembly GCA_030544235.1 of Lepturacanthus savala. Taxonomy (NCBI): domain Eukaryota; kingdom Metazoa; phylum Chordata; class Actinopteri; order Scombriformes; family Trichiuridae; genus Lepturacanthus; species Lepturacanthus savala. Next base: position 1,697,867 of record CM060467.1, read on the forward strand.
CTGGCGAGTCTGTTTTTGGCTCCTGCCGTTTCTTCCTCCTCCTCGTGCGTTGCCATTCTTGGCACAGCACAAAGGGCTCCCGGTCTTTGTTTTCATTCTAATCTCGGAGGTGAAGTGGCCCTCTTGTACCTCGGGCTCTAATCGCTGCCAGAGACGGTGTTCTCTAGTGGCGCTGGACCGCGATGAAAAACCCCCGACATCCCCACAAAGAGAAGGAAAACTGCTGCGTTTGGGCTTTGTGTGCAAATATAAAAGCACACAAAAGCGGGAGCCTGAGATAGTGTCAGAGTTAGAATGTTTTCACTCTCCAGCTCTAGATATGGATTATATATATATATATTTTAATATAAGGGTTATTTGTTGGCCACTTGTTGTTGGACTGTGAGAAAGTGAAAAGCCTTCAGACAGAGGCAAGTGGGTTCACTGGCTGCTGGAGAAGATGGTCACAGAAGGGCATGAGAAATGTGAGGATTGTGCTTTGTAATTGGCAGCAGGGTTTCTTTCAGCCTTTTACTTCTTTTTGGTACCGCACATGTAAAGTCTTACGAAACAGGCCTGAGTTGGTATTCCAACTTTTTTTTTCTTCTTTTTTCTCCAATGTATTATGAATCAGAGTTGATATATTATGAATGTCTCCATGCATTTACACAGCTCATTTACACTAATTGCCCCATTCCCTCCCTCAGATATCCCCCAGATATTGTCCAAAATGTGCCGATAAAACCAATCTCCAATCCGCTCAATCAGCAGACAAATAAATCCATTCATATTCTCACGCCGCGATCCAGCCGCGATTCCAAGATTCATTGGGGATGAGTCCCTCCTGTCCTTCAGAGCAATCTATAACGCTGCTCAGCCAGTAATCAGGGAATATAGGGGCTGGGTGATCAGTGACAAAAGCCGAGCAGGGGAGACATCAACCTGCTTGAGGAGAGTTGGGGGCGGTGATGGCGACGGGACGAACGGAGGAGGAGTAATCAGAATCCCATCCAAGCCCCCTGGTCTCCCAGAAATTGCCATGCAGATTTAAAGCCTATAAAAAGCAAGGGGGGGGGAATCCTTGGGCTTGCTCCTTCTCCTCCACCCTGGCGAAGACCTCCACTCCCCCTCCCGCCGCCTCCTCGCTCGCTCCCTTCCCTCTCTGCGGTGCTAATTGGAGGCGAGCTAGCCCCCAGATGCGGGGCCCAGGTTACCGTAACCTTGGTGGTTGAGATCGGCTGCTCGCCTCCATGCGGCCGGCTATTCATCAAAATGGAAGGGGGGGTTGGTGGTGGTGGTGGGGGATGGCGGCTGAGGGGCAGAATATGCAGCAGGGGGAAATGAGCGTCCAAAGACAGCTTCCCAAAAGGGTAACAAATCACCCTTCTTGCCCTAATCCGCCAAAAGGGGGGAAACTTGATGGGCCAGTGGTCACAATATGTGGCTGCAGAGATACACAGGTTTTGTCAAATCAAATATATGAGCTCATCTGGGATTTGTAGGAGGAAGAAAAGAAAAAAAAAAAGAAAATCCGTTCGTTATATACACTCTCAGGTGCCACATAGGATGAAATCTGCTAACTAACGTGCACAAACATGCAAATCGCCACGCGAGAGGAGGGGAGTCTTATCAGCAATATCCCCCGCTGATCGATCGCCGCGGGTCGCATCATCAATCATCCATCATCGCATTGATATCTCCGCAATACCCATAATCTCACCCGATCAGAATCATTGATCAATATCGCAGAGCAGGATCGATCTCCCCCCCCGTGTTGGGCTGGGTTGGCAAACATTTGCGGAGGCTGTTTGTGTTTCACATGCTAAAAATATTTAACCCTCTATTGCATGAAATATTACTTGGACATCATGAAGAGATGTTTTATTACTATATTTTATTACTTAAAATGGCCTAAATAATAGATATATTAAAAAAATATGTAAGAAAAAGTTGCAGGATAGTTTCATGTTATGTAAGTCAATGGGACTCCGTTAGGTTTAATGCACTAGGAATTTTCCATATTTGCATATCGTTGCATATCATAATAAATCTTTTTTTTAAGAATATTTGAAAAAACACTTAAACACATGAAAAGTGAATTAAATAAAATAATTTTTAAACCTATATCCCAGGTAGTGACTTTCATGTTCATGCACAAAAGGGACTGGTACCCAGGATATCCTGGTCATATGACCTCATAAAATTATATGTCCTTCAAAATAAAAGCCTCCTTGTTCACACCTAGCTGTAAAAACATAGATTTCACATCACAGCATTTTAGAAAAACAAAGATAAAGTAATTGCAATATAATGCAAATAATAATAATAATAAAAAATAAAAGCCAAGCTGTGCAGGAATATATCTTTTTAAAATTTGAAGCAAAAGGGAATCCCATTCCTCCTACAAAAGAAATATTTCATGTGGCATATTACAACGTAATTACCCCTGATCTTGCATTTGTGATGACGGGTTTTCCTCCCCATCGGAGAATACCGAGCTCGTGGCTTGTATTCAGCGGGGAAAACAGGCACAGCACCACCACTACGACTCCCCGCCGCATAGGAACCTTAATCATCCCGCGCTCACCGTGCATGTGCATATAGGGAGATTTGTGTCTCGAAGCCGGTTGTGAGCGTGCGTGCATGGTGAGTGTTTTCCAATAAGTGTGTACATTTTGTGCCGCTGGTTGCCTGCATGTGTGCACGACACATTCAGAGAAAGAGAGAGAGAGTAAGAAAGAATGAGAGAGAGAAAACTCGTCCCTCCAATTCCCCCATGAAGCCCTCTACACCAATTTCCAGCCATGGGCAATCACTCACTCAGCATACACATCTACATAGAGGCTGATGAGATCCTCGGCGGGCTCTACCATGTGACTGGAGCTCGTCATCTACTGTATGTGCCTCCCCTTTGCGCTCCTATTCCAATAGTCATGGGGGGGGTGGTGGTATGGATGATCTACATACACTTATGATACATCGGTAATCTCCGAGGGGCGAATCAGAGATACTCCTCGCTATGTTTCCCTTTGAATTTGAGAAGAATCTGTCATTTTTTTTCTTGCATGCCCATTATTGGTAGAGGTGATACGTCTTCCCGGTTTCCCAGTGTCCTTGCTACCTGCTGCTTTAGCGTATCACCATAACCATGACTGATATGAATGGATGTGGGTTGTGGGCTCGGGTTGGTAGATAGATTAGAGCTTAAAAGAATGTCCACCCTCGAGCTGTGATGTTAACACGGGGCCACTGTGTGCGGAGAGTTCATTAGTTTAATTGCCAGAATATTACCCATCGGTGTGGCCGTAATGTATAGAATATTAATACTATAAATCTCCATTCCTCCTGCATTTCTCTATAACCCAACATCATCGCATATTAATGAAAAAAAATGAAGTTTCTTAGGAGAGGCGATAAAACGATGGTCTGACAACCTTTATATATCCACATATACAGTACCTGCTAGGCCTCAAAGATCTATTGTTACCTCTGGCAGGGAGGTTATGTGATCGCCGGCGTTTGTCGGTCCGATTGTTAGCAAAATATCTCAAAAAGTATAGGTCAGATTTTAGTCAAATTTTCAGCGAATGGTGGGAACGGTACCATGAACAGTTGATCAGATTTTGGTAATGATCTAGAAGAAATCCTGGTTTCTGGATCACTTTGAATGGACCTTCAAACAGGCGCCTTCGTTTGTATCCATGGAGACTTGAAGAGCGGTCTAGCCTTGTGATTGGCTGTTAGGAGTCCAGAGCAGGAGCCTCAATACCTCAATATATCAATGGCTCTTTTAGTTGTTATAACCATTGCTAAAGCACTCGATGTAGCTATATATAGCATGTTTCTTATTAATAAATAGGATGACATTTGAAATCAATTCTTGACTTTAGTTTTCATTCTTGCATTAGAGTATGATGTAAGTTTTTTGTGATGCTTGAGAATGTTGGAGTGCACTGAAACTTGATCTGTCAGAAAAACAACTGAAGAACTAAAAGAGCAAGAGGTACATCTTTAAATCATTATTTTTATGTTTAAAATCATATTGGAAACTACTGCACATAACTTGGTGGCAAATCATTCTATTTCTATAGCACAAAACCACAGATTTGACAGTTTTAATTGCATATGCGACACCTTTCCAATTAGGAAAGACTATTTAAAGAAAATAACTTTGGAAAAGAAAGGAAAGAAATGAGGAAACATTAGGAAAAGTGACAGAAATGGACTTTAGCAACAGGATTTGCTGAAGGTCAGGGAGGCGGCATACACATGAAACAAAACCTGGGTTAGAAAAACAGCTGACGATCTTAAGATCATGTCTGAAATAATGGTTTTGGATCTAAAACGATAGATCCTTTCATTCTTGCATTAGAGTTATGGCATTATTGTTTAATGGTATGCGTAAGTCGTAACTGAAATCGCAATTTTGTCTTAAAATCGTCCAGCCCCAGCCCTGGTGCTGTAGCTGCCTTCATCTCCAGGGGAAAATACTGTTTTGACGGACTTGAAGAGAGGGAATTTCCTCGGAGTTGCACAACAGGGTAACCCACCACCTCCTCTTTTTAACAACCAGCCTTTTCCCTCTCCTCTCTCTCCATGTGCTGATGTCAGCACATAGCCCACCATGGTTCTGGGACCACAATTGCTATTCAGAGAGTAGACAGATGTGTAGGTGGAGGGTCAATACAGGCTTGTGAAATCATCCCATTGGTTGTTTTTAAGAATAAACAACAGAGTACTTTGTGTCACTGATGGGTTTCGTGTTAGCATTCCCGGTGGCCACAGACAATACGGTATCATATTCAGCAATTAGCATTGTGATTACATCATTTTGTTATGAAGAGGACATCATACTTGAGTACTACATGTTGGGGGAATTGAGCAGCTCTTCAAAGGTTTCTCAATCTTCTCTATCTTGCGTTTTTTCAGGATATTTAGACACACATACACTCGATTTCATGTATTTATTGCCACTGCAGGTGAAAGTTTAAGAGCGTCCACCTGTGTTTATTTAAAAGGCCAGCGCTCTCATTACAGTGACGCAGACGCATAATTCTTAAGGCATTTATAGTGTTGCTTTAACATTTAAGTAGGCATTAGAAAAGGGAGGCTGCAATAGCATATTCTGTAAGCACCCATTTTTTTCCATTTATTGATCTGACCTTCTGCTGCCCAGCTGCTGAAAATACCTCTGCCTTCTCGTTCACACCCTCCTACATTTAGCTTTCCTGGCTGTTGTGCATATGGATCGGATCACATACAGTATATTATCTAAAGCTGCTAGTATGAAAAATGAAGATTCAGAGGTACAGATGCACCATTTCTGTTTAAACACTCAGACCTCAGGTCTATTTTTCAGTTTTCCTGCTGTAAATGATAATAAATGTGGAATATCTCTACAACTACAAAGGTTATGGACTGGAATCAAAATAAATCTACATGTGAGGTGACTACAGGAGAGTCAGAATCAATTTATGTTGCTGTTATAAAGCAAATATAGTTAGAATATTGTAAAAATATATAACACTGTGTTTTACTACAGATAAAAATATGTTGTAGTGTTGTAGCTGAGGTTTCTCGTGTGTTTTTTGCATTGATGTGATGATTTGATACCTGAGCTTCATCCTAATCAATGAATTAAACACTGAAGCTGCTTTGGATTTTAACCACTTTTCAGTTTTCCTGCTATGGAATATCTCTACAACCACAAATGTTATGGACTTAAACCTAATATTAATTCAAATTAATTGCTATTACAGAGAAAATATAGTAAGAATAGTGCAAAAAGATAATATTAGATGAGAAAATACTGTATTTAAATCTTAAAACAAGATCAAAAATGGATATTGACAATATATATTAATACTGTAACAGTAACATGTGTTTTACTGCAGATAAAAATACTTTATTTAAAACTTAAAATCAAATTGACCCAAATCAGAAAACAAAAACTCCAAGTCCTTGCAAATATTTTTAGAATATTGCAAAAAAACCAAAAATGTGTTATATTACAGATAGAAATTCTTTATTTAAAACTTAAAACAAGACCAAACTTAAATTATCTGCAATGCAAAATTCAATGATTAATAAGAGAAGAGTTCAAAGGTCAATTATTTGTCCATAAAATCCTATAAATCCCACTGAAGATCATTCCAGAACATGAAGAATATATTGTGTAAGATGTTTAAAAAGGAAATTATAAAGGAGCTAATTAAATAATCACACAGCTCAAATATTGTATTGATGATGTGGATATTGATGATATATATTGATGCTGTAACAGTAACATTGGGTTTTACTGCAGATAAAACACTTTATTTAGTGTTGCTGAGGTTTTCTACTGGGATTTATGGATGAACTCAATGCTAAACCTGTTTCAGGAGGTTTTTGGATTTCAACAAGTTAACTATTGCTTCTACTCGTCCATCTTAGCAAACACCAGTGGTGCTGGTGGAGTCTTTTACTCACTGCTGCTCCACTTGTCTCTAGCCAGCTGTTAATCAATGCTGAGCAGCGAATAGACCATAATGGAGTATTTATCTCAGTTCTTCACACCACTTAGTGCCCAGCGGACACGTCCATACCACCTCTTCTTCCTCCCTGTACCTTCTCACATTTTCTCACCTCCGCCCTCCCTCCTCCTCCTCCTCCTCCTCCTCGTCCTCCTCCTCACCAAAGGCTGTGATGGAAACACCACTCCTGAGAGAGTTGTGGAGGCGGAGGAGAATGGGCTGGAATGAGGGACAAAATAGGTTGAGAGGGTCGTTAGATAGTGAGAAAAGGGGGGGAGAAAAAAGGGGGTCAGAGCAATGTTGCTGACACGGTCAGAAGCTGCTGCGTACGAGAGGTAATTTTTAAGAGTGTCTGACCTCGCGTGGAATAGTAATTTTGCAGCCGGGGCCCTTTTGAAATTAAATACGTTAAAAAACATATGGCCCTTATTTATATTTCATAAAACATCAGGTGCCACAGCGAGTCTCACTATACAATGCATAGGCTGGCTCACTTCCTGTAAGAACCATTATTACCAGTGATGAATCGGCGGGTTAAATTAGTGAAGTCCCCGACTGTGTTGTATCGGTAAAAGACCTGTAAGAAATCAAGAATATATTTACATTTCTATTTATTTACAGCAGGTTAATAGTACTTAGTAATTTTTAGATGTCATAAAGCTTTCACGTTAAGTTATCACGTAATTCTGGGTGTGAAAAAAACATAGATGTTCTACAAAAAGCTACAGATTTCTCTGTAAAAGTCTGATTTTGACACAAATCAGACAACTTATGTCTTATTTTTATACATTCCTGAAATAACAGATGATATAACCTGGCCACTACTTTATATTTTTGCATTTCCTGCAGTTATTTAACCCTGTAAGACCCAACGTTACAGTTTATTACCAGCGATGAAATTAGTTGAGTCCTGGACTGTGTTATATGGCTAAAAGACCTGGAAGAAATGCAGAATTTATTTACATGGTAGTGTTGTGGGGAGGATTAAACACAGCAGTGGCGAGCAATAAATTCCAGAGAAGAGCAAGTTAGATCATTAGCGGTGAAGTCGTCCCCCGTTAGGTTCGTGTTTCGTGTGTTTTGTTTACATCGCTTGTCCGGTTCACACTCCTCATGTACATCCCTTGACTTTTCATGCAAATTTTATGTTTAAGCGTACTTGTTGTTGTTGTGTGTACGACTAGGAAAGGGGGGGGGGGATCACAAACACATGCACACACACACACACGAAATGGGGGGTGGAGGGAAGGAGGGAGACCTGCATGGGGGAAGGAGGGGGGTGGGATATTGGTGGTGGTGGTGGTGCAAGGCGGTGACAGAAATTGAGGGGGACGGGGTGGCAGCTGCAGGCTGCTCGGTGCACTGTCAGAGCGGAATGATTAATGAATGGCGGCCCCAGCTGAGCCTAACCTTTGGAGAACCGCACAGGACATCTGCAGAACTGTCAGCGCTCTGACAAGGACAGAGCTGAACAACCAATTATTTCGCCATCACTAAGGTGGGCTGTCAGCTTAATCCTAGCCATTCACTTAGGCAAGGACAGGCAAATTTCTCCTTTACATACACACACACACATAGAGCAGACCACGGGCCTACGTGGACACACACACACATACATACACAAGTGAACAAACAGGCCCCGCGTGGACATGTACACAAAACGGACACACACGCACGTGCACACACACACACACACACACACTCGCATATTCACACACAGGCATGAGGTCCAGGACAAAATAGAGTTAACCCCTGCGCCGCCGGTGGTGGCAGCAGCGGCGTGCAGGTGACATATATTAAGGAAAGCAGGGCGAGCAGAGGAGGTTTAATGATGACAAAACAGGGCTGGTGGATGCTGGCTGGACATGGGTGGGGCTGCAAAACCGGGGGAAGACGCTGTGTCTGGTACATGTCGAGAGGGAGGGAGGGAAGGGAGGGAGCGAGAGAGGGAGGGTGGATGCCCTTATGTCTGCAGGATGTATTTACATGAGGTTCTATAGAGGAAACGCAGTGAAATGTTGGATATTGCAAAAATATAAATGATATTAAGGCTGATTGGCCCTCTATTGCAGTGTTGTCATATGATAACAATTACTTTGCCTTATATTTTTTTTAAAAGCTGTGTTTTTTACAACTATGCGTGAAAGGGGGGGGGCTTTTATTTTGAAGGACATACAATTAATGAGGTCACATGACCAGGATACTCTGTTTGATCATGGACATTTGACATGTGAGCATCACTGTCTCACAACCAACGGTGTCTTTTATTTAGAAGTTTGGAAAATTTTCAACAAATATGAAATTTAAGCCGTGATTCAATGTTATTTTACTTTCTATTTTTTACAGTTTGGTGTGAAAAGGGGGCTTTTATTTTGAAGGACATACAATTTTATGAGGTCACATGACCAGGATATCCTGTTTGCTAGTCACTTTTGTTCATGGACGTGGAAAGTCACTAGGTGAGGTATTTTTTTGTTTACAACTTATATAAAATATGTATATTTGTTAATATATCTATTATTTAGGCCATTTTCAGTAATAGAAACTTTCAAAACATATATTTTTACCATGTGTAAGTAATGTTTCATGCAATAAGATAAACCAGCGATGTGATTTAAAGTGAAAGTGACAACAAAAAAGTTTCTCAGTTTTTTTTTTTCCCTGTGATTGAAGCGGTTTGACATTCAAGGGTCCACATATTCCATATCGTGTAGGTTTGTATACGCTCTCCAGTGTGGAAATAAAAGTATTGATTGACCTTATGAACTACACAAAATGGATCCTGTTGCATCGGAGAAGATTAGAAAAGTGGAGCGATGAATAAAACATGACGCTCGTGATTCCGAATCACGCCGTGTCAAGAAAAAAGTTGACGCAATCATAATTACAGGAGGAAACGGCTCAATTCATGAAGTATATTATTCATGGATTAGTGCTGTTTTAAAGCCAGAAAACAGAAACTTAAGATGACGGCGTCAGATGTTTTGAAGACACAAAGGGGAAACTAACTTTATGCTTTGAATTAGAGGTCTTCACAGGACCTGAACCACAAAACCCATGATCCAACCCAATATCTGTACAGGTTTGGGTCTTCTCTTTTTTAAAGTAGCCATTGATACCTTGGTATACTTTATTCATTAGGTGATTAGGCATAATACCTTATGGGTTACTTATATAATCATATAGTCATAAAATGGAGTTAAAGATCTTTTACTAGATCTCATATCAATCAAATCAGACATAACCAGTCGATCACTGAACACAGATGTAGTAACAACAGTCGAGCACCGAATTTGTTTAGGCCTATTAGAATTCATCAGATCTGTAAAATCCAGATCTGTCTCTGTCTGGTTTTCTTCAGGCATTCGTTGGGTAAAGTTTGTTAAATTTCTGGTAAAATCGGTTCCATACAGTTTAATTTTGCAATCAGGGAGGAACCGTTTTGGACCCGTAACGACCTCTACTGTAAATAATTGTTCTCATCTTTCTCCAACTAATCGTTTTACTGTAAATAATTAGTATTATAATCAATGGATCTATTGATTAACCAGAGGAATTCCAATAATATCAAAGGTGTATAAGACTAAATGTATTTGCATGTGCATTGTTCATTTGCCATCAGTACCTGTGTGTGTGTGTGTGTGTGTGTGTGTGTGTGTGTGTGTGTGTGTTGCATAGCTGGGTGCTGATGGCTGCTATGAATGACTGATTGGGATTTGATTGAGGCGTTTCTGTGGCGATAAGAGATGGAGTGTGGCCGGGAAGCCTATTGACAACCTGCTGATGAAGCTGGGGAGGAGGTGGGTGGAGGTAGAGGGAGAAGCTGAGGAAATTAATAAGAGGATAAAAATCAATTAACTCAAAAATCGTCCCTCATCAGTGGCGAACCACACGTGTGCATGTGTCCCTTCACCTACAGTAACTGTACACGTTTCCTGCGGACGAAATGACCTTTTTCTCACAAGACGAGTAAAACATAAAATGCCAAGTCAAGTCACTTGAATCCTAAATGCTACTTGGCTGGTGTATATTCATGAGAGAACCGCCTCCTACTCGCCGGGAATGGCGAGGACTTTGAGCAGCTTCGACCACGGGAATCCTAATAGCCGCCTCGCTTTATTTGCAATTCAAGCAATTATGTCGGGATCATCTACGACTTGCGAATGCGAAAACCCGTGAACTTTAATCAGTGATAGTTAGCGGTTCACAATTTGAGTCTAAGGAGCCGTCAACACAAATAAACCTGAGTTATAACGAGGAAGCGTCAGTGTAAATGTGAATATTTAGTGTACGGTACCGCGGATGGAGGACGCGTTCGCAGACAAGTGAGTGTGAACCGAGGTCTCAATCCGCGAGTAGTTTTCGGAGCTTTACCGGCGCACACTCATAAATCCACGTGCGTGCACACATGCACGCACACACACAAACACACACGCTGTCAGGATGTGTTCATTAGAAGCCCAGGCTGTACTAACAGGGGCTGTCTACTGTCCCAGACAAACTGCAGGAGGAGGTGTCTGGCTGCTTGTTTTCAAACTGGGTTAGTGGACCAGAGAGGGAGAGAAAGAATGAGCCAGAAAGAGAGAGAGAAAGAGAGAAAGAGGGAAGTCTGAAACTGGGACGGGGTACATGAGAAGAATTTTCTTCATCAATTGCAGCAATGCACCCCACTGTGCACCACTTTATACCACATGTATGAGTTTGAGCGTTTTTTTTTGTGTCTTTTTACCACGAGAAAGTTCTTACAAATGTCATTTTTCTTAATGTTTTCACACTCCTATAATTCCGCCGGCTTTTCTGCGAATGAACCGGATATTTGTCTCGACTTCACTCCCCTGCCCTCGGTTGATTTAAGGAGCCAAATGGCAGCCCATTAACATGTGAGAATGATTGCGCAGCCTTGGGGTTGTGGAACGGCAACCCACGGAGAGGGTTCTCCGCCGCGCGTCTCTATGATTCTCTGTCTTTGCACTGTCGACAAGAGTTAAGCATCAAAGGCGAGAACTAACTATCCTCACCCTCAATCGCTCCCTCTGTCTCTTCTGGCCTCTGGGTTCACGCTGTAATTTGCTCTATCGCTCTCTCTATCTCTCCCTTTGTCTCTCTCCCTCCATCCCTCTCAGGGCTTGTGAACGAGGAGAGGGAGGTGATGAGGGTCAAAGTGAATCTTCTCCTCAGCCGAAGATGATTATGTCTCAAACTGCCGTTAATTCAAAGGCACAGAGCCCCCCGCGGCCGTGAGCCGGCCTGCCCGCCACGCGTCGGCGGCGAGGGGCCGACACCTCGGAGCTGTGCTGTCGAATGGACTCCCAGGGTCAGAGTTTTGGTGACTCGCGCTTGGTTGATGGATGCCTGTCGTTTCTCTAATGGCCTGTATGTCTACTCTGAGGCCCCAAATTGATTATGGATTCCAGTGAAATCATTGGAAGGGCACGGTAGAACATTGGAGGTTGATGTCTGAGCAGATTTGACGCTGGGTACAGTCAGGTTTCTTGACAAGTGGTGGTAAAAACTAAGGATTGGATCATTTCTAGATGGGTGATTATCTTTCAGGTGGCAATAAGTTATTTAACCCCAACGAATGCAAGGAGTAGCTTCTCATCTCTTAAACAACAGATGTTAGTCTGTTTGAGAGAAGGATGAAATCTTTGGCATCAAGCAGAGAAAACATCTAAGGAGAATTCAGAAGCTACTTAACTGTCTGTGCAGGTTCTCAGTTCATCCAGGTCATCTGTTTCTCATGGAGTTGAGAGCAAAGCTACTGGACGTCTTAGTTGGTTTGGTCCACTGTTGGTCCAATGCATTATTAAAAACCTGGAAGGACAATGGGGAAAGTGAATGACCACTTTGTTCCATCAATGGGTTGTTTCTTCCCTGATGGCACCAGCGTATTTAAGATGCCGCCAGGATTCATGTGATGGACTGGTTCAGCGAGCATGAGGCATCATTTTCACACATGGACTGGCCACCACAGACCTTCATCCCATCCAGAATCTTTGTGCACACTGGATGGAAATAAATGTTGTGACATCATGTGTATGTGACCTAATTTTAGGTGCAACTTTTCTTTTGGCCAGTCATGTACATTCGGCCGAATATTGCAAAAAACGGCACATTCAGCGTTTGGAAGAGTGAGTTAAAAGTGAAGTGGAACAATGGTGTGTGATGCACCATAAAGTACTGGTCAGATGGCAAAAATGAAAGTTTTTAACCCTAAAACCAGGAAGAAGAAGAAGAAGAAGAAGAATGACGCAATCACGCAATCAAAAATCTTAAAGTGACCCTGTGACCTTGCATCTTCGTTAAAATGTTGACAGTGTGGAGAATATTATCAGACCTATTTGGTGATGATTTTTGGACCAGAACCAGAATCGCTAACAGCCCCAGAGTTTCCATGTTTGCTATGAGAGGTTTTTGCATTTAAATGGTATCGTAGGGTTAGTTCTTCTGTGAGATGCAAACTCTTTTTTTGCACAGTTTGCAATGAACGACAGTCGTCATGACTTCCATCGGGTTATTTTTAACGTTATTTTCCTTGTAATTAATTAATCATAATTAAAGCATTCATGTCCCACCCCTAGTTTTTATATTCAGCTCTGGCTACAAATTTTTATTTCATTGCATCCCTAGTAAAAACCTGCTAATTAGCAGCTAGCACTTGTTATTTGGTCAGTTTCGGCGACTCGACGACAGCAAAGAATTGAGACAGATTGCACCTAAATTGTGCTCTGTCTCAATGAATATGGCTCAAGGCTTCTCCGAGAGAAAACTGTTGAGTCTTCCTCCTTTATCTTTGTCCCTCCTGACTTTTCTTTAAGCCTCAGACTTCATATTCAGCAGCCCCCGGGCACCAGCTATCTGTCTCCCTCTTTTTCAATTAATTCTTTTAGAGGTGTGACACACTATATTCTTTAATACACTTCCACAGATGGACTCAAATCACATGTGTAGCACGGATTCTGTCAGTAACTAATACACACTCAGAAAGAAACACACTCACACACACAGCGTTTAGCATGGGTAACTAGGAAGTCAATGAGCACTTATCTGAAATCCACTGGCAACACTAACAAGCCAGTGTGAGGTGTGTGATCACAGCTGTTTGAGTCACAACAAATCTAATACGCATTTCATCACTTCTTAAACAAGCCATCAGCAAGTCTAATGCTCCCGGTATGGAGAGAGCGGCGCTCTGTGATACATGTGCCTTCAAAGCGTTTTCTTAAACATCAGCACTTAGCACATCCTCCCCGCACCTCGGCGGCGTCCTGCATCCGCAGCGAGATGAGTAAAATTAATCTTTTTTTTTTTTTTGTGCGATTCAGATTTATAAAAACCAACAATGCCCTAATTGATAACGCCAACAGCTGCCACGTTTTTTTTCCATTTGCCAGCAACCTGATCTGCGTGAAAAAATATGTCTTAATCAGCGATTATGAAGCGGGGATGTGGCAGAATTGTGAACGTGGCTTAATTTTTCTTTACTGTTTCTTATTATTATTATTTTTTTTTTCCTGAAACGTGACAACACGTCGCAGGCTTCAGTGTCACTCACGGTTTGAACCAAGCGAGCCGGAGGGATTCACCCTGCGTGTCTGTCTCGGGGCTTAAGAGTTACTCTCTCATGACGCCTTACCATTTTAAACCTTATTTGGTTTGCAAAAGTGAAACTAAGCTCTTTCTGTGCTCATACTCTTTTCTTTTTTTTTCTCCAAGTTCAATTTTTTTGGGGATTGCATAGCTTGAGACAGAGATAAGGAGGATATGGGGATAACTTTTTTTTTTGGGGAGAGTGGACAGAGGATTTTGAAGAGAAGGGTCACGAGGGGAAGGGAGGAAGCGACGGAGGGAGGACGAAAGTGCATTGGGAGGAAGGATGGAGGGGTGGATAGATGGGGGGGTGGAGGTGTGGAGCCTGGAGGTGGTGGGGGGGCAGCGAGATCCACCAGAGACTTGACAGAGCTTCAAAGGGAAGTTTCCTGCTTTGACTGACAGGCCCCTAGAGTGAAGGGGGACCTGGTGGCAGGCGGCAAAAACCCCCTGATCCCAGGATGCCCGACGGTCTCCATGGCGCCCCCCAATATATTCATCAGAAAATAGGGTTGAGATGATGGGGCTCAAGATGTAAGGAAGCCCTGATCATTGGCTGCGTTTTTCATGGTTCTATCTCGACCTTGGACCAGTGGTGTGAAGGGCATGGTGACTCCTTTGAACAGTCAAGTGCACGGCTACAAGTCATGAACATTTTAGCATATTCACTGTTGTTTTTTTTTTAGGTACTTATTAAAGAAGCTCAATAAATCCTGCAGACAACTCTTCTTTGGACCAGTGAACCTGTGTGAGAACTTCATGAATTTAAAGTCATTTAGACTCAAGCTTTTGTTTTGTTTCAAGATTAATTTCTCTCAATGTCTGTAATTTTTACAGAAATCACATTTGACTCGTATCTCATTGGCTTTATTCTCACCTGGTCCCTTATATCTTTAGTTTAGTCTATTTACATGTTTTTAATCACAAATTTTTATGAAAAATAAAAAGCTCACCTTGGTAAATTCTAGTGCAGTGCCCATAGGAAGTATGTATTTCATGTTTGGCCAAATAAAGACATGTTACATAGTCCTAATAGACAAATTGTACATTGGGTAAGACATGAATGTACATTGAGATAAGGAAAGATATGAAAATACAGTTATTGTAAGAAAAAGTTCTACGTTTTTAGTGAGTTTCGGCCCAGATTCTGTTGTCTTAGGTGATAGTGCTGGGATTTCCTGAGGGTCTGTGAACACATCTAGGAGTAAGACTATGTTAGCAAGAGGAATAAAGTAGCAGCTAAACCAGCTAACGTCTTAGCGTTTGGTTTTTGAGAGACATTACTGTACTTTTGTTCTGTCAGCTGCACGATCGTTGCAGAAAGAGACGGGACAACGGAGGTTTGAATTGTAATGAAAGTGCTGCTGCAGGATAGTGCTGTGATGCATTAGTCTATGGGATTTTAATGTTTAAGGTTTTTCAGAAAATAAAGATATTTATTGGTTGCAGTACAGTATAGCACCTCCTTAAAAATAATATATAAATGACTCTAATATACAACAAATATCAACCAGAATCAGTTTTTACCAAATAGTTTGTGCACATTTTCTTCTTGTATATGATAAGCTTGAGTAACGTGTTGCATGTGCAAGAAGAAAATCTCCAATATCCTGGTATCATCTTCCCAAACCGGATTATTTTCTGGTTTCTTTAGTCTTCTATAATTAAAAACTGATGATTTTTGACTTGTGGACTGTTGTGGAAAGCACCTCCTTAATTAATGAACCAGAATATTCTCATCTTTCAGGGAAGACGTGGTAATAACATGGTGGAGATGTTTGTTCTCCTGTTGTTTCCGGTTGCGTCTCAGCGTTTCCAGAGTGCGTCGTCACTGCTGTACAGTAACACGTCTGTTTCTGGGGTTGAGATAAATGACGGCGGCGGCGCTGCAGCCTCCTGCACCTGAGCTGATAGATGAGAGCAGCAGGGCCGTGTTTAACTGTGTCTCAGTAAACACGGGTAGGCCTGTGTAAACAGCAGTACATTGATCAGCACATATTCATGATCAGCACGTCTCTGCCTGCACTGGATTAGTCAACACACCGACCCGTCTGTTTGCTCCACTATAAACTGAGGCCAATGTCAATGCCAAAGCCTAATTGGAATACTACACACTGGTGAGGGCATGTCTGCATCAAACCAGAGACCTGCACCTCATCTGGTGTGACTTTTTCATTTAAAACTAGAGTCAAATATCAAAATGAAGATGTGTTTCTTGTTCAGTAGTTCACCGAGATTATTATCCAATTACCCCACTGCTAATGGATCGAAGAGTTCCTTTGCAAAAGCAGATAACTTCGTATTATAAATCCAATTAATTTAGTGCATAAGGTTCATTTATACTAACAGATGATTGTTTTCTGTTATCACAGAAAAGAAGATGGAAGTTACTGTTGAAATATATCAGGTAACAACATCTATTACATGTCTCTGATAAAAGAAAAGCGTCATTAGTCGATTTATTTAGTATTTACTCTAAGTGATATCAGTCCAACCAGGAGCTAACTCAAATAAAAGCCTCTATTAACTGGCTAGTTCATAAATAGTCTTAAATAGTCAAGAATCACAATTTGACAGAAAACTATGAATAATTCCTTCTTTGATTTTCTTATGTGACTCCTTCACTTTCTCCTCTTTCATCGACTTGTTAATTTTACCCACTTTAGTCCTCGGTTTGAAGATTTTACCAAAGTTTAGTGTAGAAAATAAAAAAAAAAACAACCAAAGCAACTCAGAAAAATCATCCAGAAAAGATTTTACCAATGTTTAGTGTAGAAAATTAAAAAAACAAACAACCAAAGCAACTCTTCTGGTGCAGAAAAATCATCCAGAAAAGATTTTACCAATGTTTAGTGTATACAATCAAAAAATGAATCAAAGGAAGTCGTATCTTCTGGTGTAGAATCATTCAGACAATGATGCTGCCTTAGTTCCTGTTTTAATCTCATGTGACTACTTCACCGTCTTGTTGATTTTTATTAAAGATCAGTGTAGAAAATCAAAAAAAAAAGAACTAAAGCAGAAAAATCATCAGAAATCATTCAGAAAATTCTGAAAAGTTGCTGTTTTTACATGACTACTGTGTCTGTGTGGTTGATTTCACCCACTTGAGTCCTCAGATTTTTTTTGATTTTACCAAAGTTTAGTGTAGAAAATCAAAAAAGGACTTAAAAATCTCCTTTTTTTAATCGTCTTATGCAACTACTTCTTCTCTGTTTCATTTATTTGTTGAATTTACCAACTTGAGTCCTCAGTTTGTTGATTTTTACAATATTTTATGTAGAAAGTGAAAATAGGCATCTCTTCTGCTGTAGATAAATCATTCAGAAAATGCTGCAGAGTTGCCTTAACGCCTTTTTAATTTTCTGCTTCACATTTTCGGTTCCATTTACTTGTTGATTTTAGTCCTCGCTTTGATTTTACCGAGCTCATTCCTTTTCAAAAACACCTTTACATACAAAATACTTTTCCAAAAAGACCCACTGAATACATCCTATTACTCCTTGTCAACTTCCCTCTTTTGCTCATCCAACTGTTGTAAGTATCTTCAATAACAAGCGCGGCAGCATGACAGTAGAAACCCCCTCTGGATCCATGAATATCAGGCCGGTGCCACTATCCTCCTCTCATTCCTCCGAGCCCCTCGGAGGAAAAAAAAAAAAGGCCGACGTCGGTTGGCTAAACAGTGGCTACTGAGAAAAGCGAGCGGGAGTCAGAGAGTGACAAGGATGGAGGAAAAAGAAGGAGAAAGAAAGAGAGAGGCAGCGAAGCGTGGAGGGCAGCTGCATTGTATCACCCCATTTTCGCCCATTACACTATGTATGGGGGCCCTTTTCCCCCCTCTTTTGCATGGTAATTATTTTCCAGCCCAAAGGTAGCTGCAGGCAACGTCAGCCATTGCGTCAGGGCCCGCTGCATTAGCCGGCCATTGCATTATTTATTTGCACGCCGGGCAGCCGGATGGATACCTTCGAAATCCGCCGAGACTCCGGAGGGGAGGGGGGGCTGCTTGGACCTGGACCGGGAAAAGCTTAGGATGGAGACTGGCTCAAGGGCAGAACGGTATCCGGGCGTTTGGGGGACGGCGTGCGTGGGAGCAGCAGCAGTAGTTAGCTGGGTAATGTATTCAGAAAACGGGTCAGAGGTGCAGCAGCCGCCCTTCGCTTATGCAAGAGCCGACCGGGTCGGGTTGGTGACACTCGGTGACCGTCTAAGGGGTCCTACAGGACTTCATTGAGTGGGTATAAATAGACGTCCGTAAGGTTCACGGCAGCCCCGAAGGCGTTTTGTGTCGCTATAGATCAGGGGTGTCAAACATGAGGCCCGGGGGCCCAGAATCGGCCCGCTAAAAGGTCCAATCTGGCCCAAAACACGTTCCAGTTCCTGTTTCTTTGCAGAAATGTAGTGAGAATATTTCAGAGGTGAAGAAATAAAATATTTAGAGTTTTGATTAGTAAATAAATGAATCAGTGCACTGTAAAAATACCTTGTATTTAATACATCAGTCCAATATGGAGTAGAATTATCCTGAATTGGCTGATAATTTAGGTTATTTCTATTTTTTTTACAAAATATGAGATAAAAAGTCAAGTGGTTTATAAATAGACTTCACCTGCTGCTTAAAATACTAAATATTACTAAACATGTTCAGTGCACGGTAGAAAATATCTTAGTTATTTCAGTTTTGAGTAGAATTATCTTGAAATGGCAGATAAATTTGCTTATTTCTAGTTTTTTCCAAAATATGGTATACAAAGTCAGAAATATGAGATAAAAATTTGAATTTCAGGTTTTTCCAGAAATATTAAATACAAATAAAATATGATTTTTTTTATGATTTTTTCAATAGAAAAAGTCGAGGAATTTAAATAATTTCAGAAAATATGTTTTTTCTTTTAACTAATTTTGTTTATTTCAAGTTTTTTTCAAAATATGGGATAAAAAGTCAGAATTCTGAGACTAAAAGTTAAAAAGTTTAATCTTATTTTCAGAAAACAACACTGCATTAAAGATCATAAATGTTAAAGCTGTAATGTAAGGCTGTTCTATCAGACATGACCCCCCCCCCTCCTCCCCCCTCCCTGACCTGTCAGCCCCGGCCAATCGCATCGCAGCGCCCCAGAATGACAGCTGAACCACTGTCCCTGTCATGGCTGCTCAACGTGGAAACACACACACACTAACACACACACACACGCGTGTTACACAACACACACATGCCACTACATATCTGCTACAACAGCGGTGCATCATCAGCATCAACATCGACTCCCGCCGGCTCCTCCCCTGAGTATCTCTCTCTCTCTCTCTCTCGTTTTTTCTCTTTCTCGCCGTCGACTCGACGGCACGAGACGCTCAGACGGCCTCGTGACATGACAGTGACATGGAGTCGATGCTCCAACGCCGTCCACTTCACCCTCCACGTCTCCCCGTTGACCCTTTAAAGGGAGAGAAGAGCCCTGTTCCCCAGACTTTTTCTTTTTTTTTCCACTGAGGAGGAAAAAAACGTGTAAACACAGCAGCAGGTTTCCATTGTTGTTAACCACTTAAACCCCAGGTCTGTTCATCACCTTCCCTGCTATAAATGAGAAAAGGTGAAATCTGCACCAACAAAAAGTAATCAATGACATTTTGATAGATTTCCAAACACTTACATTTGTTCCATATTTTATTAGCATCACTATGATACATGATGATTGGACTGATGTTGATGAAAGACAAGGAAATACAGAAGAAACTAATGAAAAAAAAGGAAATTTGATAATTAACCACTTAAATCCCAGGTCTGGGTTTCATATCCCAATATCTCTACAACCACAAAGGTTATGGACTGTTGTTATAGATCAAAATAAGGTAATATATTGCAAAAATTAAGGTAAAATTATGTAAAAAATCTTTATTTAGAACTGAATATGAGGCCAAACTGACCCAAATCAGGAAAGAAAACTTGAAATAAACCTAAAAGTGAGATAAATTAGTGTCAGAATCAATTTATGTTGCTGTTACAAAGCAAATATAGTTAGAAAAAAAAATGCAAAAAGATAACATTAAAATACTTTATTTAAACCTTAAAACAAACTGATATTAATGATATATATTGATGCTGTAACAGTAACATTAACATAATTATGAATTTATGTGTGTGTAAAGAACACATTTTCTCTCTAAAAGTCTGATTTTGAGCCAAATCTGGAGACTTATGTCTTATTTTTATACATTTCTGAAATAACAGATGATAAAACCTGATATTTCTGCATTTCCTGCAGTCAGAAGCATTTAACTCTTTAAGACCCCACGTTATACATTAACAGTCATTGAGTCCTGCTGTTTAGTGTCATAATAGATAGAACATTTGTATAAAAGTCCATTCAAATGTAAAACTACAACATTCCCATAAAACCTTACAAAAACATATATATATACACTTAATTTTCACCTCCAATGATTTTTACAATGTTAAATCCAAGATTTTCATTTCTTGATGTTCAAGAACAAAGACGAATCTCATTTCATGTTAAAGTAAAGTAAAATCTGACTCTTCAGAGTGAAACATCACTTTTCAGATGCAAAATCCAAACCACCAACCTTTAAGACCCAACGCTGCAGAATTAAAACATTTTACTTTTCCTAAAAAACAGGTATAAATATTTAGTTTTTTGTAGTTTTTTCCCCAAATTAACACAGTCACAGTCCTATTTTTAGTGTCTTAATGTTATTGGATAGAAAAAATGCATAAAACTATAGACAATACATTTCAAAAGTTTCACCCAGAAGTTTTAAAATGATAGAAAATATAGTCCATTAACTTTATATAATCAAACACATTGATCCATTAGAACTCTGGAGTGATAGTTGCTGGAAATGGGCCTTTATACACCGATGTAGATATTGATGCATCAAAAACCAGATGGAATAGGCACATTAGTGATGTATAGAGTGGATTTATCATTAGTTTAAAGTTATATTCATTGAAAAAAACAACAACAGCATCTAAAAGTTAACTAAAGTTTAACTATATCTGTTTAGTTAAGAACATTGTTAAAGTCAGGTCACAGCAGAGATGTGAAGTTTTTAAACTAAATCTTGAACTGAGTCGTGTAAAACCTGAATCTTCAGAGTGAAACATCACTTTTCACACAAAAACCAAACCACTGTTCAGTTATTTGTGAGTTGCAGGACTATTTTTTTTTTTTTGCTCTAACACAGAATGAGGAAACAGTGAGTCAGACGGAGGAAACGGACTCGGAGATAGAGATAGTTAGACTTTCCAGCGGCCTCCTCCTCCTCCTCCTCCTCCTCCTCCTCCTCCTCCTCTAATGGGAGCTGACACTGCTGAAGCGACCCGGACGGACGGAGGGGAGGACCGCAGCATCGCAGCCGGCACACCGCCCAATTATTTTTCTGGCTGATAAGTGCTGCTGCTTCTTGTTTAAGGCTGCAGCATGGATGGAGGGATGGGATGGAGGGAGTGTGAGAGGGAAGGATGGAGGAGGAGGAGGAGGAGGAGGAGGAGGAGGCTGGGGTTGGGCTGCATGGCTGACAGGTCTTGATCTGGCAGGATGGTTGGCTGTCACATGCAACTTAAGACAAGGTTTCTCCCCAGGGCTTAAACACACACACACACACACACACACTCGGATATACCCATACTGTACACAATGTACACACACACACACACACACACTCGGATTTACCCATACTGTACACAATGTACACACACACACACTTATAAACATGTCACACAACACACACTGTATAAACCAATGTATCTATCAGTGTATCTGGACTCATGATACACATAAAGTCAATAAATGTCATATTATTGATGCAAATGGACTTTATTTTAAACCGTTTTTGAGTTTCTCATCTTGCCAAACATCATTTGTCTGTAATTGTTTCAGCATAACTATAAAATCCTGTGACTTATAGTTTTATCACACAACTTCCAGTCTGTGGGAATCTGTATTGAAACTAAGATACAGCAAAGCTTTTCCAGGGTCAGAAAGAACCGTTTTTTCCTGTATTTGAGAAGCCTTTTATCAATGTAATTAACAATAAGAAGCCGATTTTATTCAGTAAACGACTTTACACTGAAAAGTCTCTGCTGTGTTACACTTGAAGCTAATGCACATGTGTGAAAACCATATTTATATGAGTTTATATGGCTTTTAAAAGCTGTAAGTACATTAATAGGCACCAAATGCTTTATAAAGGTGGCCAATCGATTAGTTTCTATCACATTAATCAGCAACTATTTTAATAATTGATCTATTTGAGTCATTTTTAAGAAAAAAGTGTCCAAATTCTCTGGTTCCAGCTTCTCTTCTCTGATTATTTCCTGGTTTCTTTAGTCTCTATAATAATAAACTGATGATCTTTGGGTTGTGGATAAAAAAAAACTTCAATCTTCAGCTTTTGGAAACACTGATCTACATTTTACTGCCCTAAACTCTTTATGTGCAGTTTTCCCTACAATACACAGCAGAATACGTTTGTTAAACTAACAGAGGTTTAGTGATTGAAAGTCCTTTTCAAGAACATAAAAATTAATGGAGTGAATTGATTACACACACGTTAATGTGGTGATCGTCTGCAGGTTATTTATCGAGGATTTGAAGTTGCAGTGTCCGAGACCCTGCAGGACGAGGGAGTGGA
Organism: Lepturacanthus savala; assembly: GCA_030544235.1. Taxonomy (NCBI): domain Eukaryota; kingdom Metazoa; phylum Chordata; class Actinopteri; order Scombriformes; family Trichiuridae; genus Lepturacanthus; species Lepturacanthus savala. The sequence continues at coordinate 1,720,603 of CM060467.1, forward strand.
AGGAGTGGGTGTTGCTGCTGGAGGTGAAGATCGAGTTTTATATGATATATGTCTGCATATATATGTGTGTGTGTAGAAACCGCATATGTTTAATGGTCTGTCTGCAGCCTTTTTTTTGAGCAGGAACATTGCTGTAACAAGCAGGAAGTGCCAGTGAGCCATTAGAAAACAGAGGAAGACACTCATTCGCTTTAAATGAGAGGGCACGCTTGTATTGAAAAAAAGAAAAATCATTAAGTTTGAGGACAATTCATTCCAAAATAAGTCTTTTCAGAAATAATTACACACTTATGAAATAATTACACGCTTCAGATTCAGATCAGAGCGGCGTCACATTAGACAAATTGTTGCATCAATCACGTCTGGACCGGATCACGCCGCCGCGTGTTCTTCAGTGTCAGCCGCTGTCTAAACAGCGGCGGTGTCCGTGTCACGGCAGCCTGTAATTTGCCTCGCGTTAGCTTAAATGAACGCCGTAATGAGGGCGATTCAATCCGCGCTCGGTGTCATAATTCAGAGACGAGTGGCTGTGTTACGTCCGGGTTTTAACGCCTCGCCGGATCTCAGGCCGGAAAAAAGACACTCCGGCTATAAAACCTCTTAATGTTTCTGCGAAAAAAATGTTTTATTTCATTTCACTAACTTTCTCAGCAGTGTAGAAAAAGGAAAAGGCAAGCAAGAAAACCCCCGTCTCCCTCCGTTTTTTTTATTATCGCCAATCACACTGTGTTCTTATTGCAGCTCCTTTTCTTTATCATTTTTTTTTTGATATTCTTTATTCATCGCCGAGAGGGAATTATCTTTTTTTTTTTTTTCTTGCTGGGTGCAGCTTCAGCAAGTTTGCTCTGCTCCTGGAGCTGCTAGGGGTTAAAACAAGAAAAAAAAGTAAAGTGGAGGGGTTTGAGGGGAGGCTTCGACAGGTACAGGTCACATTAAGGAACAAATCTGAAGCCTGTTGGGTGAAAAACTGACAATAACCTGCCTGGACTCACCTCTTGTGTAGCACCGTGTGTTTTCTTTTGTGCAAACAGCCACTCTGGGACACTTGTTCAGTTTGGAGGTCCCTCTAGTGAGGAAGCCCTTCCTTTATGTGCCTTTCTCTCTCAAGCAAGTCGCTCTTTTTTCTTTTTTTTTTGCTTTAATTACAGTAAGTACAGCGGACCCCCCAGGCTTGTTTAAACAGATCAACCAGCAGAAGAAAGAAAAAAATGCTAATTAGTCTCATAATGTTGCTGACCGCGCTGGTTCCTCACCACCGCTGAGTTTTATTGACATAAGAAGGACAATAGGAATCTGGATTCAAATGACTCGCTGGGCCCTGCTGATGCTGCTGCTGCTAACCCTGCTGCTGCTGACACTGATGTTGTCACTGCTGCTAACACTGCTGCTTCTGCTGTTAATCCTGCTGCTGCTAACATTGCTGCTGCTATAAATTCTGCTGCTAACCCATCTGATGCTGCTGCTGCTAACACTGCTGCTGCTATATATTATGCTGCTGCTAACACTAGTGTTTTTACTGCAGCTAACACTGCTGCAGCTATCAATGCTGCTGTTGCTGTAAATGCTGCTTCTGTTAATCCTGCTGCTGCTAACATTGCTGCTGCTATAAATTCTGCTGCTAACACATCTGATGCTGCTTCTGCTAACACTGCTGCTGCTATATATTCTGTTGCTAACACTGGTGTTTTTTACTGCAGCTAACACTGCTGCTGCGGCTATCAATGCTGCTGTTGTTAATCCCGCTGTGGCCAACACTGCTGCTGCTACTAAAGATGCTGTTGTTGCTAACACTGCTGTTAAAGCTGCTGCTGTTGCTATTCATGCTGTTGTTTTTACTGCTGTTAATGCTAACTCTGCTACTGCTGCTAAAACTCCTCTTACTGCTGCTGCCATCAATGCTACTGCTGGTGTTAGAACTGCTGCTAATGCTGCTGCTAACACTGCTGCTGCTGTTAATGCTACTGTTAATGCTGCTGCTGCTAACACTGCTGCTTCTGCTGTTACTGCTGCTGCTGTTAATGCTGCTGCTGCTGCCATCAATCCTGCTGCTGCTGCTGCTACTAACACTGCTGCTGCTACTAACACTGCTGCTGCTGCTTCTGCTGTTAATGCTCCTGTTAATGCTGCTGCTGCTAACACTGCTGCTTCTGCTGTTACTGCTGCTGCTGCTGTTAATGCTGCTGCTGCTGCCATCAATCCTGTTGCTGCTGCTACTAACGCTGCTGCTGTTAATGCTATTGCTGCTGCTGCTGCTAACACTGCTGCTGCTGCTGAGGCCTCTACATCCCACATATTCAAAATTTTATCTTATGGGGCTGAAATGAGACCAGACACATGTATAGAGTTGTCGTGTTCCTCCGTGTGTTTCTAGATGTCTTCAAGCTGCTGGGAATTCAGTATCAGGGTGTGTTTGCTGTTCAGAAAAGGTGTGTGTGTGTTTGTGTGTGTGTGTGTGTGTGTGCTTTTATTTTTTATTACTGTGTGTGTGTGTTTATTTTTTATTTCTATGTGTGTATGCATGTGTCAAATCCCCCATCCTCAACTTCGGTGCAATGCAGAAAGCTTCTAATGCATTCCATGTTTCTGAGCTGAGAAGCTGCGTGTGTGTGTTCATGCCTGTGTGTGTGTGTGTTCATGTTTGTGTGTGTGTGTGTGTGTGTGAGAGTCAGAATCAGGATCAATACTATTGACCTGTTTACCTTGGTGCCGAGCATGCAGGGCCGGCTCTCCGGTTTACCACTTGAAACATTAAAACCAGACTAATACTGAGTAATACTTTGGTCCTTCTCTTTACTGATTGGACGACCTGGGCTGGGGCAGACATTTTTTTTTTCTTTGGGGGGGGGGGGTCAAACAGAGGGGGCAACAGAGACCCTGAATCTAATCCTCTTGACTCAAAGCCATCAGGTTTCGCCCATGTCTCGCCGCCTGCCTCCAGACCCGATGTGGTCACTCAACCCTATCGAGCTGCAGGGCATTGTGGTCCGTCTCTGCCACCCCCCCTCCTCCTCCTCACCCCCCCACCCTCAGGCGCTTTTGTCCTCCCCCCAACTCCTTTTCTCATCCTCCTCCACTCCACCTAAACAGAATTTCTTTAAATGCTTAATTTTTCCCCCCTTTGGCTTCCTTTTTGCAAGCGCCCTCTCACTTGTTTGTCCATCGATTTTTCATCCCCTCTCCAGCCACTGCTCCCCCCACCTCCTCCTCCTCCTCCTCCACCTCCTCCTCCCTCCTCTGTTGTTGATGCAAACTGATTTATTTATTTATTTTTTAAAGCTCGTTGCCCAGGTAATTTGTGGCAAGTAATGACTTTCCAGTGAATCTACTTTGCGCACTTTGAATTCTTTTTTTTTTTCCCGACCTTTGCATCATCCAGGCCCGTCTCCCTGCAGATTCCCTTTGTCCCATTTGCTCTCCTGCTTTTTTTTTTTATTATTTTTTTTTCTCCTCCTCTCCCCCGATTCCCCTTCTTTCTCGTCCCCTCTCTCCTCCTGCTCTCTGCCGGTGTATTTTTAATTCCCCCAGATATCGCTGCTGCACGGTACACGCCTGGTATAACGTCTCAGAAGCCCACCTGAGGAGGTGATTGACACCTGGCCCTTTCCTCCTCCTCCTCCTCCTCCTCCTCCTCCTCCTCCCTCCTCCAGCCATTGCTCTCAGGTCCGTCGGGGCATCGGCAGAACACCGAAAGTCTCCAGGAGTTGTGGAGGGAGGCGATAGAAAAAAAAAAAAAGAACATAAAACAATTTAGTTCATTCCTCTTTTTATTTTTTAAAAAACAACAATATCAAATGAGCGTCGTAATTAAGAAAGCAAATATTCTCAGGAGAAACGAACCCTGCATCTCGTTAGTGGCGACGAGGGCGATTCGGGTGCCGTGTAGGAAGGTGAAATCTCAAGAGGGGTCTCTCTCCCCCTACATTTCCAGCTCTCTCTCTCTCTTTCTTTCCATCTTTCCTTCTCCTTGCTTCCCATCTTCTCATTCACTGCAGCCCCAGTAGCATTGCACCATTAGTATTCATAGGGGGCACTCTGAGTGGTGGGGGGGGGGGGGGTAAATAAGGCTCCTGGCTGTTCCCCCAGCCAGCTGGCATACTGGAGCTGGACTGGACACTTACAGAAACAAGAAGTGTACTGGGAAGGAACCTGGAGCAGGAATTACAGCACACAGCTATTGTTCAGCGCTTTATTATTTTATTTTCATACAAAAATAACCATGAAAACCTTATAGTGCGATACACTTAAGCACAAAGGTTGGACGCCGTCGCTCTCTCCTGATTACAGACACTTAAATGAATCCTTTCAGCGCAGATCTGCAGCGTGGGACTCACATTTCTTCATTATTTGAAGGGCAATGAAGCAGATGTGTTAAAATAGTGTGAACAAATACACAGCAGCTTAAAAACTGTGTTTTCCTGCTAGTTCTTATTAATGCAGGCGTGGTGTAACACTACAAACCTGCTACCAGATAGTTTAATTCTCTTAGAAGGCTTTAAAAACATTAAAAAACACATGTTCTCAACTAGTTTTATATTCTAGGTGGATTCTAGTAGAGACAGAATAGTTGAAAACACTTGTTATTAATGCTTTTACATTACTAGAACATGATGGCATCATACAGAGATCACTCTGTTTTACATGGATAATGAATGTAGCCATAACAAAAATGTTTATTTATGCATAAATGAAAAAGTAAATTATTTTTATTGGATTTTTTGTGTCCAAAAATCACACAAATCCTTGATTTTTGTAAGAAAAAGACTTTTATATAACAAGAAATGAACATGAATGATTAATGAAGGCTTCTTAAAACTGTATTTTAAGCTTTTTTTTACACTATTTGTCACTGAAACTAATAATAACTATAATAATAATAATATTGATAGTTTTTAAGACAGTTTAACTCTCCTAAAAGGTTTTAAAAACATTTGCTCTCAACTAGTTTTATATTTTAGGTGGAATTATATATAAAAAAATTCTTTTTTGATAACACAATTTGACATTTTGTGGTCGACAAATCTCACAAAATCATGATTTTTGCAAGAAATTTTTTTTACAAACTCTTTTAAATACAGTTTTAAAATGAACATTTTGTTCTCATGGTGGTTTCATGGCATTTAAAAGTCCATTTGAACCATTTTGTTTTACCAAAATGACGTAGAATGTGTATTAAATGAATTTTAAATATTTGGGTCAGTGACAAAAATGTGATGTGGTGTAACCCTAAAAACTTGGCACCAGATAGTTTAACTCTCTTATAAAGCTTTTAAAAACCTAAAAACACTATCAACAAGTTTTATATTCTATGTTGATTATACATTATATAGATTATATATATATATATAGTTATAGATAAATACAGTTTATTATTCTATTTCGGTTACACCAAAAAAAATCGACTTTTATCCTCAGACTTTTAATAAGAAACCAACAGAAACTACAATATACATTTTGAAAGACCTGATTAATGCTTCTTAAAACTGTATTTTAAAAAGTTTTGGACTTTCTCATCTTGTCAAACTCTATTTGTCACGAACCTGTGAAACTGTTATTTGTCAGAGCAAATGTTCCCTCAGGAGTTCATATTTAATTTAAATAAAAAAAGCCAATTTAGACGACAGAATCTTTTAGTTTTTTTTATTCCATAGGGAGAGCAGCATACTGATGGGTCGGTTTATGTGTGTGTGTGATGGGCAGGTGTCGGTGTGTTAAAATCCAGCTTCCTTGTCCCTCCAGAAGGGGACAGTAGAGAGCAGAGAGACCACATCCTGGACCAGGAAGGGGGGGGGCACAGAAAAACCTTATTTACCTCCCTCAGTATCACCAAGAATCAAGCAAAGAGCTGGGTTTGGCCTGGAAATAAGAGATAAACGACATGCTCAAATTCATTATAAAGTGAAAAAATACTAAAAGAAAATTCTAAACACAAAAATGACTCAGTGCTTTCAGAGACACACACACTCCTCTAGTCCCTTATCGCATAATCCAGAGGTCAGGGTGGAATTCATCTCCTTTAATCATGCAGATGAACGTGACCTTGGCCGGCTCTGGTGCTCGGTCACATCAGCGAACCCCCACATATCCAGCCCCGCTTTGCATCTCTGATTGTGTTAAATCATGTTTTCCTATCATCAGCAGACGCAGGATGGACAGCATCCTTCTCTAAGCACAAAAAAAAAGAGGGGATAATTGCCGAGACCTTTGAAAGCCTTTCAAAAAGAAAAAAGGAGGCGGGGGGAATCAACATAATTCAGATGAAGGGAAACATCAGATACGTAAAAAAGTAGAGGATGCCGGGCAATATTTAAAAAAAAAGATGCAAGAGTTTTAAAATGGTGGGTCCTTGGCTTTATTCTAATGATGCGTTTAGCCATGCAGAGTGGGCCGGCCCAGCGGAGGGGCCCTAAATGAAGAGGCTGACCTTCAACAAGCCCTCTCTCTGTTCATTAGCCACGTGGTGCTTATCTACAATAACACTGCTGAGGAGGAGGAGGAGGAGGAGGAGGAGGAGGAGGAGGAGGAGGCCGGAGTCAATGATGCACTACAGGTGGAAAGATGAGGCTCTGACTTCAGCTCTTTACCTGATTCACGACCTCCGACCTCCAAACTGTCCCAGATTTTAAATACATACGTCATCAACCTTAAAGGAGAAGAAATCTCACTTTTATTCTTGATATTAAGTCAATTTAAAATATATAATTATGTACATGTGCAATAATCTATCCTACTCAATGTAGCGTATCTGTCTTGTATATATGATGCATCTAACTTATATTATATTTATTTATATATATATATATAAAGTCTGTGCAATCTTTTCTTTTCTTGCTTATGTTGCTAATGCAATTTTCCCACCGTGGGATAAATAAAGGATTATTTTATCTTATATTATATAATAGAATAAATTGGTCTGGACAAAAACAGACATTGTAGGTTGAATCCTTTGCTTTTGGAAACACTGATTGTCATTTTACACCATTTTATGAACCAAACTACTAATTATAGCTGCAACGATTAGTTGCATTAGTTATTAATTGCCAACTGTTACGTTAATCAGCAACTATTTTGATTATCAATTGATCGATTTGAGTCATTTTTTAGAAGAAAACGTCTAAATTCTCTGGTTCCAGCTTCTCGTCTCTGATTATTTCCTGGTTTCTTTAGTCTTCTATAATAGTAAACTAATGACTGAACCTTCACAGGATCTAGAAAGGAACCCTGAGGAACCCCACATTTGATTTCACATCGAACATTTTTGGTAATCGATTAATCGATTTGAGTCATTTTTAAGAAGAAAACGTCCAAATTCTCTGATTCCAGCTTCTCTTCTCTGATTATTTCCTGGTTTCTTTAGTCTCTATAATAATAAACTGATGATCTTTGGACAAAAAAAGACATTTTAGTTTGAATCTTCATCTTTGGGTCAATTTGGTTTTGTTTTAAGAAACCAAGACTGACATTTTCAGTAAAAAACAAAGAATAAATTGACTGAAATCTTGAAAAAGATAAATCATCTGTCAATGAAATAAGATAATTCCACTTGATATTAGACTCAATGCACCAAAAACAGAATATTTTCACTTTTTTTTAATGTAGAGAAAGTTCAAAACTGAAATCCTAACAAGTGAAAATTAATTCTGCATTTCTTTAACCCAAATTACAAAAAAAAAACTTGAAATAACCCAGAGATTTGTTAAGATTTCAGTATTTTTGACATGCATACGTGTTTTTTCCTGAGGAAATATTACTAATATTACTCTAAATCAGCACCTGTATGTTACTCATCTGGTTTAGATTTATCATGTAAGATGAATCATGTTATATTTCCAGACTCACGTGGACCAGCCCAGCCTTCCCTTATGACGACTGGACATTTACATCTACAGGAATCTGGAGGTGAGAGGAAAACGCTTCACTTTCAGGTGTTAACTCTTCTAATACAGTAACATCCAGTTGCGTTCGTACCGGCGAGTTGAGTCCAGGCCCAATATGAGCAGTGATCCTGGTGCTGGAGGGAGGCTGGTGGGGGGGTAAATAGATGAATAAAGAACAGAGAGGGGGAGAGCAGACACACAACGTTGGTCGATAGTGTCAAAAGCGGATGACAGATCTAAAAGAATGAATATTGATCTTCAGGGGGCCTTTACTCAGGCGACCTGTGGGAGGTCAGCCTGTGTAATTAGACCAGTGGAGGTCTACCACTGGACTGGGGATGAGGCTGGAGCTGGAGGAGAAGGCGTCTGAGGTGGGATTAGACCTGGATCATGCATGTGGACGCCGTGTGTAAATATTTTTGCGAGAATGATTAAAAACGCTGGAATAATTCTGCACCGGTTGATGCCAAACATCACTTTTAACCTGTTAAACTCCAAGAGACTCAACGCAGCAAAAGATGTAGAACGCTGTTGTAATTATGGAGCACGTATCAGTCATTTTTACACCAAACACAACTCAAATAAGCTTATTGATTATCAAATATAAAAAAAAAACTATTTCTCTATGATAATAACCCAGTGAACCAAAAAAACACCTATTTACCTGTCTAATCTTTGCAGATTTGTGATGAAAAGTTGCATTAGAGAGCAAAAAAACTTGATTTTTTTAGTTAAAACCTACTATAAATTACCAAATAACAGCCACGGTGTTTATTAGATCCCATCACTTAACGGATCAGGTGTTTATTTGAGATCAGGCAGCAGTTTGGGACAGGAGATGAATTCCTTCCTGACAAAAATGTAGCTCAGACAAGCTTGAAAAATATGGTAATTTACTCCAATACCTTTATTAAACCAGTATGAATACCATAGAATACCATAGGCAGATTGCAGTATGGTAGTTAAACATCTCACATCTGCTTCTCCAGACTGTTCCTGCATATTTTATCACAGAAAGTTTGAATTTCATGTTTTTTTTTTTTATTTTTGCTGCACCCAACGATTAATGAACATTACCAGAGTGTTCTTTAACGTCATTGGAGCATGTGATGTGAGCTGCTTACGAAGAAGAGATTCGGGTTAGAATTGAGCTGTTTGTGTGATTATTTAATTGGCTCCTTTATAATCTCATTTTTAAACATCTTACAGAATATATTCTTCATGTTCTGGAATGATCCTCAGTGGGATTTATAGGATTTTATGGACAAATAATCTTTTAATCATTGAACATTGCATTGCAGATAATTAAGCTTATTTCAAGTTTGTTTTTCCTGATTTAGCTTTTTGGCTTTTTGATACCACGTTAACCTTTGTGCTTGTAGAGATATTCCAGATTTATTATCATTTATAGCAGGAAAACTAAAAAATAGACCTGGAGCTTAAATGGTTAAGTCATCAAATTCATTTTATCTGGTTCTAACTTTCTTTCACTTTGTGGAAATACTGGAGATTTCAGTTACTCCAAAGTAATTCCTGAAATTTGTACATTCATGCAATCACTTCACATGTTGTAGAAGTCCATAACCTTCGTGGTTGTAGAGATATTCCGTATTTATTATCTTTAATAGCTGGAAACCTGAATAATAAACCTGAGGCTGGAGATGAAAAAATATGTTTCCTATATAAACACGAGTGTTGTGCATGTGCTGGAATGAGCTGCTGGTTGTATAAAGTTGCTCAAAACGACAGTTTCCTCCTGCTCTAAAAGTCTCGAATGACGCAAAGATGATCTCACACACACACACACACACACACACATGCTCACACACACACACACACACACACACACACACACACCCATGCATGTATGTGCTGTCTCTTTATCTGTGCAGCTTGTGTGGATAAATACAGGCAGCAGCAGAGACTGAGTGTGGCTGTAATCTGTGTATCATTGGCTTTATCCACTGCAGTAGTACTGGCTGATTTAGTGCCCCACAGCCTCAGTAATGGGCCCCTGACACACACACACACACACACACACACACACACACACACACGGTAGTAGTGCATCCACTCCAGCTGCTTTGTCCTCTCTAAGACGTTACAGCTCACTGGTTGACCCTCGGTTCAGGTGCTCGTTCGAACACACTCCCGTGCACTTTATGTAAAGATAAAGAAATACACAAACTCGCCAAATCGCGCACACACACACACACACACACACCGGCAGCAGCAGCAGCAGCAGGATGGTTGTCACCGCCCAGGGACGTCTCATGGTAAGGTGAACTCGGAGTGAACCGACTCCAAACATAAATAACATCTCTCTCTCATCTCTCTCTAGCCCCCCTCAGCCCTTCTTTCTTACCCTCGCTCTCTTTTTTCTCTCCCTCAAGTCCCTCCCCCGTCGTTTCTACCTTCCCCCGTTCCTCCCTCGCTCGCTCTTTCATGTGAGCGTTAGCACAAAGGGACGTTACCCGACATGTATATATGTACAAATACAGCCTTGGAAACACCCGAGGTCACGCCTGGAAGTGGCCTCGCTACACGCTGACGTCGCCGGAGTCGCATCAAAGTGACTTTCAAAAGACTTCGGGTTTTATTGCGACGTCTTAGATCTTCTCTCAGGCCGAAATCACTTATTTCTGGAAGTCGTACTTTCCTCCTTTAGCTCAGGACGCCAAAAATCTATCGCTAACAACCTCCCCCCTTTTTTTTAAGGCTGTTTATATCAGAGGCTGTTGGTCTGTATCTTAGTCGCAGGCTTTCTAACACTTCCTGTTAACACACAAGGCATTTATTGATAGGCCATTCCCATTAGCGCTGTTTACCTGTCAGGGCTCACTGCACTAATGAGAGAGCTTTGGGGAGGAAAAATGAGTAGGGACGGTTAACCGCTAATGGATGTTTACAGCCTCCCTGGATGCTACTCGCTGCCACCTCTGCCGGTACCGCTACCGCCGGCCCCCCAAGACCCGTTCAGCGGCTAATTGGTGCCGCGCCGAAGGAGCCGGTCTGGGCCTATTTGATTACCATGGGATTAGGGAAGAGGTAGGAGGAAGGAGTCTAGATAAGTAGGGGGAGGACTGGCGTTGGAGAGCAGGGGGGTTAGCAGTCGGGTCATGGACCTAATCGATAGCTGGAGAGCGGGGGGCTTTGGAAGCTTCTAAGTGCAGACATGGGGATGGGGGTTTGAAGGGGTACGTATGAGGGTCATAACATCAGCCCGACGTCAAAAAGGTTCTCTTAGAGCACTATTAGTGCTGGTGGTGAAGGGTAATTGCGCCATTAGGGCTGTAAGTGATACTAAATGGTACAGGTACGGTAAAGGAACTACTGCGCATATATATGTATATATAGCGAGCTGGCGAGCGATCTAATGTAAATCTCCAATCAGGCATCTTAATAGCCGACGTATCCTTGAGGAAAAGCAGCAATAATTGTTGCGGCATGACAGACGGAGCTTAAAACATCTCGACTCTGATTCAGGCTGACAGACGGAGCAGGCTGGGGTTTTTATTTGGTTTATTTGCAGCGTCTACAAGCGAAGAGGCAGATAATTTAGCTTATTTCATGTTTTAGGGTTAGGGTTTCTCAAAAAAAACACCAAACTGACTCAAAACAGGAAGAAAACTCGAAATTATCTGCCAGTAGAATGAGATAATTCTACTCAATATTGGTCTAATTGTACCAAAAACACGATATTTTCACCTGATAAGGTTTTAATTTTTAGCAGTGTACATTAATCTGCAACTGGAGTCACTTGTAAGAAGAAAATGTCCAAATTCTCTGATTATTTCCTGATTTCTTTAGTCTTCTATAATAAACTGATGATCTTTGGATTGTGGACAAAAAAAAAGACATTTTCGGATGAACCTTCAGCTTTGGAAACACCATTTTATGAACCAAATAACTAACTAAAGCTGCAGTGAGTTTTTTTTTTTAATTTCTATTTTATTTTTTAAACCTTGTTGAGCCTCGGAGGCCATGCGGTTCTTTAATAACACCGATGTGAAAGCACGTACAGAGGAGACTCCGACTGTATGCATCCTATATATCGCAGCGGGATTGCAGCAGGGTCCCTGGAGAAGATCAATTCGAGCCTTTATTAGATTATTACGGAAATCTTATAAGTGCCGGATTATCCACGGAAGGTATTTATCTGTTTATCGAATGGATGGACTCATAACCTCCTCGGCGTCCTCTCTGGCTGTGTTTGAACATCGGAGCGGGTTGATATGTTGATTTGGTTTCGCTGATATGATCCTAACGTCAACCTGTATAATCCATATTTTCCAGTGAAAGGATTAATCCGACTCGTCCAGTGTTAAATGAAGGGGTCAAACAGAGCAAAAGACCCTTTTCTCTAATTCACTTGCTCATCCCCCCCCCTTTTCTTTTATTTTTTTCTTGATTGCTTATCAGCGCTGTCTCTTCACTAATTAAAACCACACATGAAACAAGGGGGATTGTAGACAGACAAACACACACACATTGAAAGAGAGAGAGAGAGATAGGGGTAGAGATAGAGATAGTTGGAGCTACAATTACCAGGCAGGCCTCTAGTGTCTCATTGGGTGTCTATTAAGAGGGGGGCCTGGCTCATTGTAATGATGGCAGAGTTTAATTACTTCCACCCGGCGCCTGTTGTAAAACATGCTGATAAATGAGCCAACAGGACGGCACATCATTATTTTTCTATAGTGCCAGGCTGCTCGTACATGATTATGAGAGAGCGGGAGGGAGGTTTCTCCCGGTACCTGCAGGAAAGAGCCTGAGAGCGAATTCACTGGCACAGCGGAAGGGGATAAAAACAAAAAAGTGAAAAAAAACAAGATGCATTCGTGTGTTTCTCTTCTGTTTGTACATGTGTACGAGCTGAGGGAGGTTTTTGATGGACCCATCAAAACTCAAAGCCTGTGCAATGATGTCCAGCCCACCCGTTAGATGGATATATATTCACAGAAATATCCAGAAGAAACACAGGATTGCTACAGAACAGGCGTACTCTGCATCCCACAAACAAATATACATATTCATAGTCATTAATTTTACACATTTTTAAGGAAGGGGGGCATATGCGGAGCCCCCCTCTCTGATTAATCGTGTTCCTCCTCCGCCATTATTAAATCCCCGAGGCAGATATCCTCCATACAATAAATCCCTCTCAGCCCGTGATTAATCAAAAAGGCGCGCAAACCCTAAGACTGGTGTGGTGGGCAGGTAGAGTTACGGTGCTAAATCATCTTTATTGCACGACGAGCAGGTTTATGCATGCGCTCAGGGTCCGGTGGCATGGCGGGGATGGAGTGTGTGTGGCGGCCCTGGCTTCTGGTCAAGCCAACCTCAGGGTCACACACACACATATAAACGCACACACACACATTTTGACCTTTGTGTCATTGATTCGCCAACACGACCAGGGCACAAAGGTGGACGAGGTAGCAGCGAAATAGACCCAGTGATTAGAAAGACTTCACTGTCCCATTGATAACTTTTACCAATCGTTCTCCTAAACCGGAGTTAATCAACTAATCATTGCAGCTCTTTATTTGGTTCATAATATGGTTAAAAAGGTGGCTCCAAAGCTAAGATTCAACCTAAAATGTCTTTTTTTTGTCCAGAACAGCAGTCTACAATCCAAGATATTTTCACCTGATAATATTTTTGAAGTTTCTATTAATCTGCAACTGTTTTGATAATTGGTTATTGAAAAGAAAATGTCCAAATTCTCTGGTTCCAGCAACCAAATGACTAATTAGAGCAATGATTAGTCGATTAATCGATTAATTGCCAACTGTCTCATTAATCTGCAACTATTTTGACAATCGATTAGAGCCAAGAAGAAAATGTCCAAATTCTCTGGTTCCAGCTTCTCTTCTCTGATTATTTCCTGGTTTCTTTAGTCTCTATAATAGTAAACTGATGATCTTTGGGTTGTGGACTGTTGTTCTGGACAAAAAAAGTCTTTTTCGGTTGAATCTTCAGCTTTGGGTCAACCTGTTTACCCGCCTCTGCTTGTAGCATCAATCGTCGTCTCCTCCCAATTAGCAGTAGGTCAAACCTATGATAATAGTGGGTTACATCATTAAAATGGGTCCCTCCCTCTTGCTGCTGACTTTGTGGGGGAGCAGAGGAGATTCTACAAGACCCAGGTTTCCCAGAGAACCTCAATTAACCTGAATGATTAGCTGTAGCCGTGTAGCACACCTCGGTAGCTTGACATTTCTCAACCAAGCTAATATTAGCATAGTGACTTCCTTCTATCATGTTGCACTTCATCACTGTCCTTTTTTTTTTTTTTACCAGGGGGAGGTCTTGCTCGTCCTATTGACCGAAAATGACAATGTTTGGAATATCGGGAGCCTTGTTGTTTCCGTTTAGCAGAAGAAGTGCTGATGCTAATTTGGTGGTTGCATAATGAGTTTTACATGTATTTGATTAATAGGGTGGCGGTACGGCGGCAGCATACAGCGGCGCGTGGTTTAACTTCACCTTATGTTAAATACTAATTGATTCCAATGCATTTTTAATCACGTACTAATTGGCGATTACACTTTTAAAACATGCTCTGTTGCTGCTCTGGCAGAATCACAGGGTTGCTGAGTGTGAAGATGGGAGTTTAAAGGGCATAGTCTTCTTCGCATCCACAACTAAATGTCACAGTTGTCTGTTAATGTGTCAACCAAATCAAACATGCACAGTGGTCGAGGGATGCTAAGTGACAGGTGACCTTGGTGGCGTGATGGAAGACTGGGCTGGTATTTGAGCCCTCTGATCTTGGAGTGGGAAACCCTGTCTGGTCCTGTCGAGAGATGTATGCCCAACCAATTAGACATGAAATGGCAGTGACACTCACACTCCACTTATCAAAACACTCTTCAAGTGTGTTAATGAATTCAAATATGCTCGCGCGCTTCAAACGGACAGACGGCGGGGGGATATGCCAAACTCAGTTTATTTCTATCTAGGTCAACATGTGTGACAATTGTTGCAGGGTTCAAAAAAGGTTCTATTTCAGATATATGACCTTATCAAGACATATGACCTTACACAGAAAGATCCAGCCACCCTCTTATACTCGTTGAATAAAAAAAACTTTAACGGGACCTCGATTAACTACAAAGAAAATAACACAAAGACTATGAGCTCGTTGAATGTCATGGTTCAAACCGGTTATACTGACTCAAAAAACAATGAACGTCTTTGCTGGATGGTACATTTCTGTTAAAAATTGGGTTGCAAAAGTTTGCATGTCACAGAAAAACCCAGTCCTACGATACCAGTTAAACGCAAGACATGTCACAGTGAGCATGGAAACTCTAGAGCTTCGATCTGGTTCTGGTTCTGGTCTCGGTTCTGGTCCAAGTTCAGATAAGCAGCCAAAATCTGAACAAATGACTGGAAGAAAATGAGTAAATCAACATCAGAAACACTGGACTGTAGCCCACCATCAGTGGTTGAAGATTGATTGATTGATTACAAAACCTGTAATAATTAGATTATATATTTTTCATAATTTTTAAATTTTCAGAATCTTAAATGGCAAATATCAAATGGAGTTATGTTTTATTTATCATCTCAAATACATTTTAGACTTGTTTTTTAAAGAAACATCTCGATAAAGCACATGTCAAACATGTTCCAGCGAGTACAGAAACTCTGGAGCTGTTGGCGGTTCTGGTCCTGGTCCTGGTCCTGGTTCTGATTCAGATCCTGGTTCTGGTTCGGAAACAGCTTTGCCAGGTGGGAAATACGGGATTATCATACTAGAGACTCAAAATTATCATAATTTTCCACTGATGCTCTATAGTAAAATATCAAAAATCTAATTTATTGTAACTGATAAAGGTGTAGGAAGCATTTTGATGTTATTTCCTTTGTTCTGGAGCCTTTTAACATGTGTTTTGACCCTTTGATCTTGAAAAGAAGATTATGTTTATATCAGTTTATAAAATGAACCATGTTTGGACACTGTTTCCACAGATAAACTCCTCTTAAATTATACCCTTCCTCTCTTTCCTGGAATATTTTTGTATGTTGTGTGGTAGAAGTTTTTTTTCTTCATAAACGTTGCTGATTGGAGTTGTGCAACGTCGTGGAGTTTCATCACTTTAGATTTTATGTGTTATTCTTTTGGCTCGTTTCTGCGGTTTGGATAATGGCTGTAAAGTGTTGTTATAAGTATTGTGTAATAACTTCAGTAGGGTAATACCAGTGAATAGAAATGATCCAGAAGAATTACAAAAACCTGTAATTACTTAGTCCCACCACTAGTATTAATTCATTATTTCCTATTCTTCCAGCATGTTGGACATTCTCCATCAATGGACGACTCTCAGATCACCTGGTCGGGTCGTGTGTGAGGCGTCTGACCTCACACACACACACACACACACCTGCCCCCCCACCTCCGACATCTATTACTGGGCCCCACAGTGTTCCATAATGTTCTGAGTAGTCAAGCATATAAATAAAGGTGAAGCAAAATGACTGCCTCTGTCTTGACAGAAGTGCTGAACCACAAAGAACACCTTGAAGGGCATGTTAACTGTCAATAGAGTTCTGTGTAAGCCCCCTTCAATTAACATAAAACTAAACAGCTCCCCAGTTAGCCGCTATATAACCCTGGCGCTGTCTCCCCTCACCCGTTCGCTATTTTACCCCCTCCACCTCCACCTCCACCACCCCCCTACAGTGTTGTTGGCTGCCGTCATGCAGTCTAGCCGCCGAAGAGGCAGTAAACAACATCTCACCATGTACTTGCACAAACACGCATAATGATATTCTACACACACACATACACGAAATTCAAATACACACCGCCGCGCAGTCCACAGCAAATTGCAAATGCCGCGCTCGCACACACACACATGCACAGATTTGAAAAAAATCCCATTTACTGTGATGCTACGTGACTGAACATCGCTAGCGTAGCGTAGCTTACCCCTCTCTCTCTCTCTCTCGCTCTCTCTCAGGTCCGTGGTAATGCTGCATGAGATTTGTGATGCAGCTGAGGGGGGGGTTAGATGCATATGGAAAAGGCCCCGGCGCTCAGATCTCTCGGTCATGCACCTCCATTAGGCCCCGCCGCCGCTCACCCCGCTATCCAAACTGCTCAGCGGTCGGCCGTATGCCCGAGCACAGAGACCGGAAACAGGCTAGCGATCACGCTGCATATCGCCGGGAAGAGGCCTATCTGTCTTTCTAATTAGGATGTGTGAGTAGGCTGCAGGGACATAACTGCAGGCTCAAAATAACAACAAAAAGAAGGAGTGTAGGATCTCGCTGATTTGGGGTCTGCAAAAAGTGTAACTCTGTTTTTAAAACTAATGGAGCGTTCCTTTATAGGATTTCATCTACAGTGGAGTATTTCATCAGAGCGTCTAAGAATCAAAACCCCTAATCTAAAGAGGATAATTTGCCCTAAAGACACACGGAAGGATGAGAATCCAACCCACTGTTCGCTGAATAGCCCCCTAATGTGTTTGGGTTTGGAGATAACGCGCGGTAAATACCGCCATTCTTCTGCTCATCACAAAAAAAAAAAGAAAAAAAGAAAAGGAAATCCAATGGCAGCTTTCACATTTGCTTCCCATCACCGGTGATTTTCTGGGGAGGCGTTATTCGTGCTGCTCTGTTGTAATTGTCTAGGTTTTTTCTTTTTTCTTGCAGAGGGCCACTCATCCTTCGTTCGCCTGCCAGCACACATGCGTATTTGTGGCGGTGAAACTAACATGCTTAGTTGTTGTTTTCCTGCATCACCATTCTTCTAAGGGGACTTAGTTCTGGTGGTGAATTTGCTCCCTTTTTCGCACCCGCAGCGATGTGCCATGTCTCTGCAAAAAGAAGCAGGGAGGAGGGCATCAGCTGGCATCAGATGGCAGCCATTCTTCATTTTTTCTGTGGGCGCCCCTGTGTGTTTCCGGGGGTGGTTGCTATCCACTTTTTTTTTGTTGATTTTCCTTAATTCCTTCCTTTAACCCCCATATATACAACGCGTTTGTGTGCACAAACATCACTCACTCGGGGAAAAACAGGCCTGCTCGCTTTACTAAAGAAAGAATATTCTTGTCTTTATCTGGGAATGAAATCACAAGTTTGTTTAAAACACAAAATCTGAACTGAATCAGTGACTAGAGGTGAAAAAGAGGGAGGCAACAAAAACATCGCTCCATCCTCCACATATTCTGCAATAA
The DNA here is from genome assembly GCA_030544235.1 of Lepturacanthus savala. Taxonomy (NCBI): domain Eukaryota; kingdom Metazoa; phylum Chordata; class Actinopteri; order Scombriformes; family Trichiuridae; genus Lepturacanthus; species Lepturacanthus savala. Next base: position 1,738,673 of record CM060467.1, read on the forward strand.
ATGGTACAAATGGACTTTAAATGATATGAAACCAAGTGACTCATGCCAAAAATTGTTTGTCACTGAATTATCATTGTTTTTTTTGTGTCAAAAAACACACAAAATCATGATTTTTGTAAAAAAAAAATGGTATAAATGGATTTTAAATAACAAGAATCCAACATGAACACACTGTACATTTATAGAGACTTGATGAATGCTTCTTAAAACTGTATTTTAAAGGTTTTTACTTTCTCATCTTGCCAAATATTAGTTATCACCCCAAAACACAAAGAACGGTCAGTGACTAGAGATGTAAAAGAGACAAATGGTTTCTATTCATTTCAATGGAAGTTGCTCGTCTGGTGCATACACCAAAAAAGATCCTGACTTCTGGGATTATTTCTGTTATGTGACCCATAGAGACAGTAGAGTCACCTCCCATGATGCTCTGGGGCAATGAGAAATAAATAATATAAATAAATGGGTATCGGGACTTTTCCGGTGCTTTTCTGGCCATTTTGAAAGGTTTTTGATGGATAAAATGTCCAGATTTAAAAATCTAGAACATAAAGATTGGATAGTCTTATAGCTGGGGGTGTCCTGTCAACAGTTTTACAGGCTTCTCTTTTACTATTGTGCTTTTTGAACTGAGATCAGTGACTAGAGGTTAAAGAAGAGACGTTAAAGGCGACAATAAAGTGGCTCATCCTATTTCCACCCGGCTGATCCCTTTAGTGCGGCACGCTGGTTTTTAGGTTTGTGGACAAACGTCGCTGAGATGCTTTCTAGGCTTGTTGCATTAGTCCAGAAAGAATAATCTGGAATTAAGACACAAGTTTGTTTAAAACACAAAAACCAAACTGTGCTCAGGGACTAGAGGTGAAAAAGAGACGTTAAAGGCGACAAAAAGGTCGCTCATCCTATTGCCGCCCGGCCTTATCCCTTTAGCGGCGCGCTGTTTTTTTTTTTTAGGTTTTTTGCGGCGTGAAATTCTGCTAAGCGTGGTCGGGAGCCGCGGAACATGGAACACGGATGAGCCGGGATTAGGGAGGCCCAGAGCCCTCCCTTCATCTGCTCCTCGTAGGGGGAGTCTGTGATCTGGATGGGCGACACATGCCTGTCGACGTCTGCTGGAGACGCCGCCACACGCCATCGCTGCAAATCCTCCCCACCACCACCTCCCCTGATGGAAAACTCCTGTTGAATTACTACACAAAACCCACTGGTGTAATAGCTGTGTAGTAAATGTGTAATCTATTCACCACTCATCACACAACAGTAGAGTTTAGTAGTGAAACAGTAGCGTTCAAGACAAGACAGTTCAAGAGCATTTAATAATGATTCTGCAGTGATTTTACTACTTGCTCCAGAAACACTACATATATTTTAAATAGTCATCAATAAGAGTTTTCTAGTTGTCTCTGTTAAAGAAGAACTGGTAGTTTACCTCAAAAAATGACTGATTTACTATTAGTTACTATTTACTATTCGATTCTATGCAGCTTTTTGTTGTTTTTGTCACTTTCCTAATCATTTTTGAATAATTTGATAACATCTGATGGGTGAAAATATGACTATCATCAAATTATTGTCTTATTTTCAGTAGTATATAATCAGTAACCAGTATTATCTAATAATAAACAATATATAATAATAATTATACATCTTTCTAATATTTAGTCCCTTATGAAAAATCATTATTGAATCACTTCTGATCATTACTCCTAAATATATACAAAAAAATACCATTTCACGACTTGTTTACTATTAGTAAATGTAGTGATTTATGTAGTTATTTCAATAGTAATAAGTAGAGAATACTACTGATAATTACTACATAATGATAATTAATTACTTCAGCCTCATTATTGGCTTTTTGGGAAAGTTCTATACAATAACTCCTTCACATTCATTATTATTATTATTATATTTTGTTATTTTTATATACTACTGGTTAAAGGGATAGTTCGCCTCTATAAAATGACTTTTTTCTATGGATTACTCATGTATGGAGACGATAATTTGACGATAGTCATGGTCTCACTTAGAAATTTCACTGTTTTTTTCAATGCATATAACTTTAAACTAATGATAAATCCACTCTATACATTGCTAATGTGGTAAATGACTATTCTGGCAGCAAATGTCTGGTTTTTGGTGCATCAATATCTATGGATATCTATCAGTGGATAAAGGCACATTTCCAGGATTTTTTAAATGGTATTTGTTTGCTATTGCAACACATAGTGATTTATGTCGTCATTTCAATAGTAATGAGTAGAGAATTGGCCTGATTCACTACTGATAATTACTGTCATGACACCTGCGTCATGAGTAGTGTATAGATTTACTACACAACCACTAGTAGTGATCAGTAGTGTTTTTTCATAAGGGTCTATACCAAATCCCCGTCTTTATCTCCCCTCCCGCTCCCTCTCCACATGACTGTGTCCTCACTGTGATCTCGTCACGTCTGGAGCCAGCGTTGGACCACTTATCCCGCCGTATCTGCTGTTTTTTTGCGGTTTTTGCCCGGTCTTACGTGAAATAACTTACGGCGAGGCGCGTGGTTGTGAATTTATTGTCGTGGAACATCTCGCTCTTTGTGTGTCAAGGGCCCCGTTGGCGTCCTCCTCTCCCGCGTCCCCGTCCTTAAGGCCGGTCCGTACTCGGCAACGCTTTTCATCCGCGGTCAATACCTATTGAGCTGCTCATGAAAGGGAAATGACAGCTAGTTCATAACTTCCAAGGCTGATCGATAAGTACCTGCACAGGCTCAACTCCTTCCTGAATCACTCTCTCCTCTCCAAGAACTCGTCCCTCACAGCCCGACACGCCGGATTGAAAATAAAACCCAGAAATTTAATCGTCTTCGTCAGGATTACGACGATAGAAAAAAGAAGCTGTTATTTATACTTGACCTTTTCACAGGTGATAAACTGTTACACAGGTGATCCAGGAACAAATGTAAATCCAATGAACCCTCTGTTGCATTAAATATTGCGTTAAATATTTTATTTGGTGCAAATTTTCCAAAATTCAGAATAAAAAACACCTTCTGTCATGAGACAGTGATGCTCACATGTCAAATGTCCATGAGCAAACAGGATATCCTGGTCATGTGACCTTAGAAATTGTATGTCCTTCAAAATAAAAGCCCCCTTTTCACACCCTACCTGTAAAAATATAGATTCATATCACAGCTTTTTAGATAAATGACGATGAAGTAATTGTTGCCATATAACAACACCATACAATAGATTAGGTTAAGTAGGTTTATATGAAAGTTGTGAAATGCTTAACACGATATATTTGTGATTTTAAGAACTATAAATCATCTTAATTTAGTTTTATATCTTCTCTCTCAAGCTTTGCTTTAGTAATATTAATATTTATATTAATGAGCATAAACAGGGGTGGGTGGTGACTGTATATCTGTGACATCACAACTTTACTGAAGTCCTGACAGCTAGTTTTTAAGGCTCAGAGTATTTTTAGACCTTTCTTAGAAGCATAAATAAAATAGAGCCACATTTTTTATGATATGGGACCTTTAAGGTGTTAAATCATCTACATAGTCTGATTCATATCTCATGAATTTGTGCACAGGTTTGAAAAGGCCTGAACAATCGATTGTTTTAGATCCAAAATTCTGATTTCTCAAAGCTAATTCTTAACTTTAGTTTTCCTTCTTGCATCAGAGTTATGGTATTTATTGTTTTAATGACATGAAGTAAGATTCTATGATGCCAGTAAACGTTGTGCAGTGAAGAAAATCATGAATGAAATAGAAATCGCAAAATATCTGCCAGGAAAAATCACTCCATTCAATTTTTTCAGCCCTAAAATTGTTCAGCCCAACTATATATATATATATATATATATATATATATATATATATGTGTGTGTGTGTGTATATATATATATATATTCTGCTAGTGTGAGAAATGAAGAACAGCTGAACTTTACACAGTGTTGTGACTTGCTCAGTGAACTCAGGTGAAGTGTTTGATCCTGTATATCCACGGTGAGTCATGGAGGGAAGATGTAGATGAAGGAACGGGGTTAAGAGGGATTTTCAACAACTGGGATTATTGATCCTGAGCTGCTCAATATAAGTCAGCTGAAACTAATATTTTCTACATTACACCGTGTATAAAACGTGCGTTTATTGGTCTGTATATGTTACGTGTGTGAGTGTAAACAGCGATAAATCCACTTCTCTATTCTGTTCTTTCTATTTTCCACATGTGCTTTGCTGTATTTCTGAACCATGACCATTAACAGTTGTTTTAATTATTGATTAGTTGGCGATTATTACATTAATCAGCAACTATAACAGTTTCTTTAGTCTGTATAATAATAAACTGATGATCTTTCGGTTGTGGACAAAAAAAGACGTTTTAGGTTGAATCTTCAGCTTTGAGGAAACACTGATTCACATTTTACACCATTTAATGAACCAAACAACTAATTAGAGCAATGATTAGTTGATTAATCAATTAATCAATTTGCATTATTTTTCAGAAGAAAATGTCCAAATTCTCTGGTTCGATTTTTGACTTTAATATGAAAAATGATGAATATTAAAGATATTGAGTAAAAAGCAAAAAAGACATAAGTTAAACATATTAAACAAGTCAATTAGAGCTGCAATGATTAGTTTTGACAATCGATTATTGATCAATGTCTAAATTCTCTGGTTCCAGCTTCTCTTCTCTGATTATTTCCTGGTTTCTTTAGTCTCTATAATAGTAAACTGATGATCTTTGGGTTGTGGACTGTTGGACATTTTAGGTTGAATCTTCAGCTTTTGGGAAACACTGATCGGTCACAACAAAGGTTTGCAGCCCTCAAATAAAAACACACACTAATACACACACACACACACACACACACACACATCCCCTGAGTCCAGAGATGTCGACACAGAAGACTTTGAGGGCAGAAGCTCGGGAGAAGCGGAATAAGGAAGGTGGCGGGAGGAGGAGGAATAAAGGAGAAATATCTTTGCTTACTTTCTGAAACATGAGAAAAGAAAAGCCCTCCCTCGGACTTTGTCGAGGTCCGGTTTTTCCGCGATCTGACTCTCTCTCTCTCTCTCTCTCTCTCTCTCTCTTTCTCCCTCGACCTCCCGTTCAAAGCAAAGTTGGCTCCTTATTTATGTGCAAATTTGCTCTCAGGCCCTACGAGGGTGGCGCGCATGCTGAATCTCTCCTTTCTGGGCTTTAGCAGATTATCCCGCTGCTCCCTTTGGTCCCCGTCGCCCTAAGCCCAGCTGCCCCGACCTTTTGTCATTGAGACTTTCTCTTCTCGCCTTGGTGTCTTTCTTTACCTCCTCCTCCTCCTCCCTCCTTCACGCCGCAAGGCCTGAACTCCCCCCCTCCTCCTTCCTCCTCCTCCATCTTGTCCCTCTCTTCCCCGTCTCCTGCCTCCCCCCTTCACTCCCTCTCAAAGGGCCATTATATCGCTCTCTTCATGGACAAAGGACCCTGGAGAGACATGAGGGAACGAGAAAGAGAGAGAGAGAGAATAAACATGGCCGGTGCTTTGCTGCTCTCTCGTTCCTAATCGATGAAAGTGGCCCACGTGGAGCTCTGAAGGCTAATCGATACCCACCCCCTCCCCTCTCCTCCCTGCTCCTTTTCTTTTTTTTTCCCTTCCTATCTTTTTTCTTGACCGTCCATTTTGTTGCTGACTCTGACAAAACGCGACGGCGGAGCAGAATAATCCAGAAAAAAAGGAGGAGGGGTGGTTGGTGGTGTTTTGGGAGGGGGGGAACACCCCTTATCACTTCTCTCTAGGGGGGTTTCCAAAGGATCGGTACATGTGTCTTGCAAAACGAATGTGTGTGTGTGTGTGTAGCGCAAAAAAAGAAGAAGAAGAGAATGAAATCAACAACATGACCTTTGCTGACCCCGTCCCAATCCGCCCAACATATTCTCCTCCCCCCCTTTTTTTTTCCTGCCGGGTTGCTGAGCAAACAGAAGGCTAAGAGTTGACTTTTTATTTATTTTATTTTTTTTAACACCTTACCTCGCCGTATGGGCACATGGAAGGATTTGGGAAGCCTCAGCCTGCTAAGCCACTTCATTGTATTCTTCTCCATCTTCCCTCTCTCACCTCTCCCCTCTCTCTCCGTCTTCTGCTGTTCTCACACTGTCTGGGCCTCGGCTTCGTCTGGTCCACGTCAATATAAAAGCAGTGTCATCACAGGAAAAAGCTGCACATCTGTTTAAGGTTTTAAAAAAAAAGTAGATGTAGAAGTAGATTTTTACCATTTCAGTGTAAACGGTTAATCACTTTAAGCCTCCAGGCCTGTTTTATTTTCAGTTTTCCTGCTAGAAATGATAATAAATGTGTAATATCTCGACAAACACAAAGGTTATGGATTTAAACCTGAATCTAAATAAATCTACAACATGTGAGATGACAGAATTATTAAGGATTTATAAGGAACTTAATAAATCGATGGGGAATGACATCAATTTTAAATAAATTCAAGAAGATATTTACCAGTGATATTTATTATTTGTGTCAGAAATGTTGTGTTTATTTTGTTTATTAGAGCAATTATTGATTAGCTATTGCATTGATCAGCAACTATAACATTTATTTCCTGGTTTCTTTAGTCTCTATAATAGTAAACTGGTGATCTTTGGGTTGTGGACAAAAAAAGACATTTTAGGTTGAATCTTCAGCTTTGAGATTCACTTTTTACACCATTTTATGAACCAACGATTAGTCAATCAAGATTAATCAGTTAATTGATTATTTGCCAACTATCACATCAATCGCCAACTATTTCGACAATCGATTAATTGATTTAAGAAATTATTAAGAAGAAAACGTCCAAATTCTCTGGTTCCAGCTTCTCTTCTCTGATTATTTCCTGGTTTCTTTATTCTCTATAATAATAAACTGATGATCTTTGGACAAAAAAAGACATTTTAGGTTGAATCTGCAGCTTTGAGGAAACACTGATCCACATTTTACACCATTTTATGAACCAAAGAACTAATTGAATGATTGTTTCAATGATCAATAGATTATCAACTATCATAATAGTTGATAGTATGGTATATGCATGTTCAATAATGGATATACTGTAGTAATTGTCATGCATAGCTGTTTCTTTGTCAGGTGTCATTCTGGAGCGAATATAACGGTTAAATTAAAATCAAAGGACATAAATCGGGTTTAGACAGCGACATGTTTGTCTCTGCAGCTCCAGGATCTCGTCTAACTGGATATTTACCAGCCTCTTTCCTTCCCTATCACCCTCCCAACACCAGCCGAGAGAAACAATTACGCTCAACTCCGCCACCGTGATGACAATGCAGCATCCTCTTCACTTTACACCACCCGACTATTAACCGTACGCGGTAATTAACTTTCTGCGACCGCTTTATTAGCCTCCTAACAAGGCTTTTTATAATACAAATAGCAGCCAATGAAATGGCAATTCACTTTGCAAATAAGTATAAACGGCTGCCCATGAGACAGGGTTTATTGACAGGGCCTGTGGTGAAGGGAAGAGGGAAGGAGGGATGGTGATGAAGAGGAGAAGGTTGAAGGCAGGGTGGTGGAGATGATGCAGCCCATACAGCACAACTGCTCCCATGGGCCATTGTTTGTTGTGTCTGCGGCGGAGCATTGTTTCGCTCCCTATTAACCTCCTGGCCCCGCCGCGGCAGAGCGGGAAAAGATGGGCGGATTCAAAATGACAGACATGGCCTCGTGACATGGGAGGTGAGGAGTGGTTTTAACAGGAGCTCAGGGGCGTCTGGATAAATAAAGATGGAGGAGGGGGAGGAGAGGAGGGGGGTCCAGCCCAAACCTGGTCAGTAACACGTCTGCTGTCTGGTTAACTCAACACTAGTTACTGTCCTGAAGCTTCCTTCACAACTTTGTTTTAAAGGAGGAGGAGGAGGCTGCAAGAAGAACACGTTGATTTGTTCAGTTTTTCTATAAATTGTCCTAGTTTATTGTGACAGATGATGATGGTCTGATGTGGATTATGTTGCTGTAGGATGAACTCCTGACTAACTGGGTCTAGATCATGGGGTTCTGCTTAGCTCTAGAGCTCTAGTCCTAGAAAAGACCCAGACATCAGGCTTCATCCATGCTGATATACAGACGGGGGTTAATTAACCAGAGAAACCTGGTTTATTTAAGTCCATTACTGCAGAAAAGCTGGATGTCTGAGTTGTTAACTACTGATATCTGTCTTTTTTTGGGTCGTTGGGTAGTTAACTGATTATTTTTCTACCATTTAAATGTCCCATATTCTTCACTTTCCTGTGTTTTATTGTGAATTTTTCATCTCTAACCAGATTTGAAGCAGCAAAGATCATCTCAGTATAGTTTTGTTCTCAGTTCTCAGTATGTTTCTCTGTGGATTGAGTGTTTTTTAAACATGGGACAGTATTAATACACTCTCTGCTCTCATATATACAGTCATATATATATGTATATATATATAGGGCTATATAAATATATAAGGTCTATAAATTTCTATAATAATGTAAACGTGTGTGTTCTAAGACGTTTGAACTGTATCATAGAGCTGCAACGATTAGTCAATTCATTGATTAGTTGTTAACTAATGACTCAAATTGATTTGAGTCAATTTTCAGTAGAAAATGTCTAAATTCTCTGGTTCCAGCTTCTCTTCTCTGATTATTTCCTGGTCTCTTTAGTCTCTATAATAATAAACTGATGATCTTTGGGTTGTGGACAGAAAAAGACATTTTAGGTTGAGACAAACCTGGTCAGTAACATGTCTACTGGAAGCTGGAACCAGAGAATTTGGACATTTTATTCTACTCAAATTAATAAATTGATTATCAAAATAGCTGGTGATTAGTTTAATAGTTGTCAACTCATAGACTAATCACCTAATCTGCAGCTCTTCTTTCAAGGCACCTGTTTGATTTGTGGTATTAAGGAACATTTATTTCCAATACACATGTTCTGAATGAGCACAGCTGTAATTTTCATTGATTTTACATGTGGTTTTGGCTCCATCATGGATGATCACACTGAAGCTGCTGTTGCTTTGCTGCTTTTCTTGCAGAATCTGTGTAGTAACAAATATGTGTCATGCAAACTCAGCTGTTGATAGTTATATAAGTGAACAGCTGTGGTTCCAGCTGTCCTTATGTTTGTAAAATGCTGCTATTTAAGATGTTGTTAGACTATTACACTGTCCAAAGTGAACTTGATGCTTTCTTTGACCCAGAAACCTCCTGAAAGCATAAAACTCATCTCGAAAAACTCAAATTGATTCACTTCTCAGTTTATTAGTAGCTGATAGTGACTCAAGTCTGAACAGCCGCATTTTTCACATAAAGTCAACACGACAACATCTTGATGCATGTTAACTCTCCAGAAAACCATTAATTCGTATACAAACTCGCTCTACAGGTGGAAGTGAATAAGAATAAGAAATAAGCTGGAAGAAGCTAAAGAGGCACATGGTGAAGCAGCAACAAATCACAGAAGCCAACAGACAAAAATAATTAGCGTTCTAATCTATCTCCAAGCTCCCTCTTATTTTTACATCGAGGTTTATGTATGAATTAATGGTTTGATTAATTGTTTAATCTATAAAAGGCCAAATTACAGTGAAAAACACTATCATTCATTTTCGTAGAGCACACAGTGTGAATTTCATGTGGATCAAATGGTGTTTGTTAACTTGCAGTTACTCCCTGTTGCCAGTAGGGGGCCATATGACAAAATCTGAAGAAAATAAAGGAGAAATCTGGTCGTTTAGTAGTTATAATTAGGGTCCTTGGTCTACATTTACAATGGTCTAGTTTTATTTAAGTAAATAAAGTATTTTATTCTAGTTTTAGTTAATCGTCTTTATTTAATCTTTGACAGCAGGTTGATAGTAATGTAAATCAAAATTAATCTAGTCAGGTATCTGTAACAATAGGAATTATTGGTAGGAACCTTTGTTTAGTTCAGTGTGACACAGGGACATGTTTTGAAGTGACACCACCGAGCTGAATGTTCCCTACATAATAAAAGTTCTAACCCAGCAGGTTAAAACAGTAGCAGAGTAGTTTCTGGTGATGGAGGAACAGACGTCGCCGCATTTAGTGCCGACAGCGCTGATGGATGCTACACATCCAGTGAAGGCAATACTTTGATAATTTAAAAAAAATCTGTGAAGAAAGAGTCAGTTTTTATTGAATAAAGTAGATTTTGTGTTATTTGTCAACAAAAGTCAGTGGTTTAGGGCGTTTGATCTAATTTTCATCATGAAAAAGACAATCGTTGACATATATCCTGTCTAGTATCATCTAACGATATTAACGCTGATTTCCATCATGATTCCACATAAAACCAAAAACATGTTTCCTCCAGTCGAGGCACAACTCTCATAAATTACCGCCTGTCAATATTTAACTTCGAGTTCATTCTGTCAAACGCGATCAACTCATCCAACGCCGCCAGATCCGTGGATCCGGCCGACAAAGTACTGCAGGCTTTTACCCCTCAGAACACCCCTGTTCTTTCGTGAATAGATGAGGTCTCTGTCGCTTTACATGGGAACGGATGCAATCTCTGCCTCCTCTTATGTGTCCGAGTATTACAGAGATTGCGAGAACTAGGCGAGCTAAACCCCCTCGACAGCCTTACCTGCGGATCCAGTCGGGAGTGAAACAACAACGTCTTTGCCACACATCGAGAAGGCTTGTGGGAAGAAGAGGAGGGCTGGAGGAAGGTAGCCCCTAAGAGGATGAACCGTGGGATTTAGAGTCCTGGCGGGTAGGGCAGAACGCCAGATATTCTCTGCTGGAAAGTCCCGCGGATCAGATGAAGCTGTCAAGCAGGGCGGCGAGATGAGAGAGCCATAGGGAGAGAGGGGAGCTTGGAGATGGAGGCCGGGCAGGGAAGCTCAGCGGATAGCAGAGACAGAGAGCTTAGGCTGAGGATCAGGGCTGTTTTACAGGAAACTGTCAAAGGTAGAGGCAGGCAGAGGAAGCCCAGATAGCGTGTGACTGGAGAATCAATGAGCTGCAGAAATGGAAAGTTTAACTCAAAATAATTCCCACAAAGATCAGATTAAGAAAGTGGGTTAAACTCTGTTTTTTTTGGGTTTGATTAGGGGTTGAAAAGGGAAAATATCCGGTAAATTTCCAGAAACTTTCCATTGGAAGTTAGTAGGAGTGGTTAATCTGTCTATTTCCTAATCCGATTTGAATGTGATTATCAAGGTTGATTTTTTCCATTATTAACGGTTCTCGATTTGTGATCATGAGTTAATGATTTTCCATTTGACAACATGGCCTCATATCCTTGTGTGCAAATTAACAAGAAGATCAGTTTATTAACTGTTTTTTTTTTTTAAATAAATGAGTTTAAGCCCAGAAATCAAGTGAATCTGATCAAATGAACCATGTTTTTCAGAGACAAAAACTTTGGAATGGTCAGATTTGAATGGGACCAAATAATGAGGGTTGATATATCTATTATTTAGGCCAATTTCAGTTATAAAACATTCAACAAGTAATATTTCATGCAATTGAGGGTTAATTCCCATAGAAGGTTTCCAACTTGTAAAATTCCAAATTTACAACCCTACACTACTGGTTAAAAGTTTGGGGTCATCCAGACAATTTAGTGTTTTCCCATGAAAATCACACTTTTATTTACCACCATGAGTTATAAAATGAATAGAAAGACATTGACAAGGTTAGAAATTATATATTTTTTTCCTTCAAACTTTGCTTTTGTCAAAGGAACATGAGTTTTCTATTTTCTCTCAGCAGCTAAACTGTTTTCAGCTGTGCTAACATGATAGCATCAAGTGTTTTCTAATCATCCATCAAATACATTGATCCATTAGTTGCTGGAAATGGGCCTCTATACAACTATGTAGATATTGATGCACCAAAAAACAGATATTAGCAGCTAGAATAGTCATTTAGAGTGGATTTATGATTAGTTTAAAGTTATATGCATTGAAAAAAACTAAACATTTCTAAGTGAGACCAAACTTTTGAACGGTAATCGTAATTTCCCCCGAAATCATTCGCTGTCGTCTGCAACCAAAAAGCTGTTTGAGCAGCAGGAGCAGCAGGAGTAGCAGGAGTAGCAGGAGTAGCAGGAGCAGCAGGAGCAGCAGGAGTTGCAGGAGCAGCAGGAGTAGCAGGAGTAGCAGAAGCAGCAGGAGTAGCAGGAGCAGCAGGAGCAGCAGGAGTAGCAGGAGTTGCAGGAGCAGCAGGAGCAGCAGGAGCAACAGGAGTTGCAGGAGCAGCAGGAGTAGCAGGAGTAGCAGGAGCAGCAGGAGTAGCAGGAGCAGCAGGAGCAGCAGGAGTAGCAGGAGTTGCAGGAGCAGCAGGAGCAGCAGGAGTAGCAGGAGTAGCAGGAGTAGCAGGAGCAGCAGGAGTAGCAGGAGTAGCAGAAGCAGCAGGAGTAGCAGGAGCAGCAGGAGCAGCAGGAGTAGCAGGAGTTGCAGGAGCAGCAGGAGCAGCAGGAGCAACAGGAGTTGCAGGAGCAGCAGGAGTAGCAGGAGTAGCAGGAGCAGCAGGAGTAGCAGGAGCAGCAGGAGCAGCAGGAGTAGCAGGAGTTGCAGGAGCAGCAGGAGCAGCAGGAGTTGCAGGAGCAGCAGGAGTAGCAGGAGTAGCAGGAGCAGCAGGAGTAGCAGGAGCAGCAGGAGCAGCAGGAGTAGCAGGAGCAGCAGGAGTAGCAGGAGCAGCAGGAGTAGCAGGAGCAGCAGGAGCAGCAGGAGTAGCAGGAGTAGCAGGAGTAGTAGGAGTAGCAGGAGTAGCAGGAGTAGCAGGAGCAGCAGGAGTAGCAGGAGCAGCAGGAGCAGCAGGAGTAGCAGGAATAGCAGAAGTAGCAGGAGTTGCAGGAGCAGCAGGAGTAGCAGGAATAGCAGAAGTAGCAGGAGCAGCAGGAGCAGCAGGAGTTGCAGAAGCAGCAGGAGCAGCAGGAGCAGCAGGAGTTGCAGAAGCAGCAGGAGCAGTAGGAGTAGCAGGAGTAGCAGGAGTGGCAGGAGTAGTAGGAGCAGTAGGAGTAGCAGGAGCAGCAGGAGTAGCAGGAGCAGCAGGAGTAGCAGGAGCAGCAGAAGTAGCAGGAGCAGCAGAAGTAGCAGGAGTAGCAGGAGTAGTAGGAGTAGCAGGAGTAGCAGGAGCAGCAGGAGTAGCAGGAGTAGCAGGAGTAGTAGGAGCAGTAGGAGTAGCAGGAGTAGCAGGAGTAGCAGGAGTAGCAGGAGTAGCAGGAGTAGCAGGAGCAGCAGGAGTAGCAGGAGTAGCAGGAGTAGCAGGAGCAGCAGGAGCAGCAGGAGCAGAGAAACCCAGCAGCAGACTGGACATATGAGCAGCGTTTAACGTGTCGTTTTGTGTCCGGACTCCACTCGTTCTGGGGGAAGGAGTGTTAAATTACGCAGAAGGAGGTAGCGGGACCTTGTCAGGACACGGCGTGGCGTCCGGTAGAACGCCGTGGATGGACGTGGCACCGGTTTGTGCCCCCCGGAGTGACCTGTCAGGCCTCATGACCGCAAACACACACACACACACACACACACACACACATCGCAGCAGAAGAGGGTAGATTAAAGGCCGAGAGAGGGAAAAGGAAGCCGCTGTATCTCTGTCTCCTTTATCATTAACTTATGGCGTTTCAGACTCTTTCATCTCTGCACTTCTTGTGTTTTCGGTACTTTCTGTGGTGCTGAAAGTGTAAGTGAAGGGTTGTGAATCACAATGTCTGTTAACCACTTAAACCCCAGGCCTGTTTATCAGTTTTCCTGCTCTAAATGATAATAAATGTGGAATATCTCTATAACCATAAAGGTTATTGGACTTAAACCTGGAATTAAAATAAATCTACAACATGTGAAGAGTCAGAATCTATTTATGTTGCTGATATAGAGAAAATAGACTTAGAATAATTGAAAAAAAAAAATCTAACAAAGTAAAACGTACCAAACTGACCCAAATCAGGAAAAATTATATAATAATGTAACTTGTCTCATATTAATTTTCAAGTTTCATTGACTTTTATATTAGTAAATGTGCTATAACATAGAATAAAGGTTCTATAATATGTCCAATACCACAGATATTTGGTTAAAATATATCAGATGAATGAAGTTTTGGAATAGGAATAAAAATATGAAATGGAACAAGGACACTAACAATAAGAGAATTATTGAATTATATTGAATTATACAGTATAGAAAAGCTGTGCAGGTTTTACAGTGTTTGATTCCAACAAATGAAAATAGAACTGCATTTTTTTTTTAATTCAGTTCTTTGAGCTGCGACCTGTGATTATGTTCATATGTTAGACGTATTTTACATTAAAAATCTCATTCACAATCACAGCAGCTCTTACTGAGACACGTAATACGAGCACCTTCTTGTTCTTGTATGTTTTCTCTCTTCTATCTCCAGTCAGCGATTGTGTCTAACCTCCTTTTTTCTGCCTCAAGGTGCTGCAGCTTTTCACTCAGATTTTCTATTGTGCCTCGTGAGGCTAAAACCTTGACGTGAGAAGCTGGTGGTTAGCTGATGTACAGGGTCATGCAGCAGGTGAATCTGCCGCCGTACGCACCATCGCAGCCGAACGGCGTGGAAACGAAGCATAGGATCTCGCTTTTTTGGCGTTCAGCGTATTCCCGTGACACTTCAGGGGTTACAAATCAGATTAATAAACGCTTAATTGCTTTAAAAGGAAATTCCCCTGGCTTTAATCGAATATTAATCACTGCTTATCGCCGTGTTTTAGTCACACTTAATAACCGTGCCTTATTCTGCCTTTTTGCCTCCTTTTGTCTGTTTTCCGGCGTGTGCAATGGCAAAAATGGTTAGTGTTCCGGATGACTGAATCACCGCCTTTATTTCTAATAGACTTGATTATCTTCTGTATCCTCCTGTTTTTTCTTTTTTTTTATTACCCCATCAAAAAACCCTGTTCTTCACTGGATTGGTTAGACCTTGAATGCATGTTTTTCCTCCACAGTACTATACATTAAAGTATTTCCCAGACATAATGTAGGTAAATTTCTGTGAATAAACACTCCTGTGGATGCAGAAAACAGGGATTTTTGAAATGATGCTCGTTTCCCTCATGATTTGCTGGAGCATCTCAAGGTTTCATGTGATAAAAGCGATGAAAATGCAATATTAACAAGTACAGTTCCATCTTATGCATATTTTTTTATATATATACAGTTGTGTTCATAATAATAGCAGTGTGTTAAAAACTTGAGTAAAGCCAACATCCTCATAATCTTTGTTATTTCCATGCAATGGAAATGCTGCATTTTACATCCTAAATCAAAATGTGAAGAAAATGTAATGCAACGGGAATAAGGTTTAGTTTTGTTGGTCTAGAACCAAGATGCTGCTGGTTTACTGTATTTGGGGTTGTTGTCGTGTTAAAACTCATATTTCAAGTGTATTTCCTCTTCAGCATAAGGCAACATGACCACTTTAATTATTTAGATATAGGCAAACTGATCCATGATGCCTTGTCTTTGTGCCAAAGAGAAAACAATTTGCCAAAGAACACATCAACTGGCCTAAAGAGAAATGGAGAAACATTCTGGGGACTGATGAAAGTCAGGCCTGTTCATTGCATATAAGGCATCTTGGATCAGTTTGCCTATATCAAAGTACTTGTAGAGGTCATGTTGCCTTATGCCGAAGAGGAAATGCTCTTGAAATGTGAGTTTCAACAAGTCAATGACCCCAAACTCACCAGTAAACCAGCAGCATGTTGGTTCCAGACCAATAAAATTAAAGTTCTGGAGTGGCCAACCCAATCCCTGGACCTTAATCCCATTTAAAACCTGTTGTCTGACATTAAAATTGGTGTTTCAGAGGAATTTTGAGGCTGAAACAGGTGTACATGTGAAGCAGATCTCAGAAACCGTGGTTATAACAACTCGATATTACTGTATTTAGTAATTGTTATTTCTTTTAACTTCATTTTCTGTAAAATATTTCAAAAATTGACTCATTTTCCTTCACATTTTGATTTAGGACATAAAAAGCAGCGTTTCCGATGCACCAAAATATAAAACTAATAGAAGGATTTTGGCTTTACTCCTGTTTTTAAACACACTGCTGTTATTTCTGCTCTCACTCCCAATTTCCATCCATTACCTGTGGCTGTTCAACGAGATGGACCATTTTGTCAACCTATCACATCCCTGGAAGCGGAGGTTCTTTGTCTCCAGGGCAATGACTGACCACACCAACGAATCTTTGCTGCGTCCAACCCGAATATCCCCTGACACGTCGCTTCCAGAGCATAATTCAACCTGATTGGCTCTGGCTGCGCTGGAAGGCACGACTCCGGCCCGTCCAGCGTATTCCTGTAGCCCAGGGCCGTTGTGGGAAGAGGGGAAGGAAGTGCGTTAATCCTGGTCCAGTTAACGCCACCGCTGAAGATGAAGGGGAAAAAAGCCTCGTCGCTTGAGAAGAATCAATATGAGCTTTTTTGGGGGAAAATCACGCCGTTTCAACACGGAGGCGTCAAACTAAATTTAGCTCATGGGCCGGAGCTGTAAGAATAAACGTATGTGGGATAACGTCAAAAATGTCCACATTTCTTGTAAAATAATGGTAGAAATGGACTTTCAAATGACATTTTAGAGACCTTGATGAATGCTTTCAAACTGTATTTTAAAACGTTTTGACTAAATATTTGTCACTGACCGATGAATCAATAATACTATACATACTATACTACTACAAACTATTTAAATACATATTTTAGCTCTTGAGTCCTGAAAGATGCTCAATGACTTCACGTTTCTGTGAACAAACAGGAACTGGAACATTTTCTTTGACTTGATATCACATGTACACAGTTTATGTCCAACAAACAAGTGAGCAGATGAAATAGTAGATCTGTTGTTGAAGATTTCAGAGTTGTCTTTATTTGAGTGAGATTTATTATTATAGATTTATTAGAGCCCTATATATATGTTACTGTATATATGTGACTTGCGTGAAGTTGTGATGTCACTACTATACAGTCACCCTCCACAGCCATTTAAAGAGGAGGAGGAAGAAGCTGGAGAAAAGAAGTGGAAAACTATACTGAGATGATCTTTGCTGCTTCAAATCTGGTTAGAGATGAAAAATTCACAATAAAACACAGGAAAGAAGAATATGGGACATTTAAATGGTAGAAAAATAATCAGTTAACTACCAACGACCCAAAAAAGATCAATTTACAGGAATCCAGTAATAGTTAACAACTTAGACATCCAGCTTTTCTGCAGTAATGGACTTAAATAAACCAAGTTTCTCTGGTTAATTAACCCCCGTCTGTATATCAGCATGGATGAAGCCTGATGTCTGGGTCTTTTCTAGGACTAGAGCTCTAGAGCTCAGCAGAACCCCATGATCTAGACCTAGTTAGTCAGATAATCCACATCCTACCTCTGGGCTGTCACATCATCATCTGTCACATTAAACTAGGACAATTTAGAGAAAAACTGAGCAAATCCAGTTGTTGTAAAACTTTAGACTGGTGGTGTTTATACAGTTAAGACACCTCATCACCTCAGAGTTAATAAAACATACACTATACGTGTGATAGAACCCTTTAATGGGCCGGTTCTGGCCTCTGGGACTCATGTTTGACACCCGCGTCCTAACATCTGAGATCTGTTTCTGTGTTTTCTTCCTCGTCACTTCCTTCTGTGTAAACAGGGTGCGTTCTAGCGTCTTCTCCTCTTTTATTTTTCTCCTTTTGGACACAAAGTGCTTTGGGCCAAAGCAGCGACAGCCAGCGCTGCTTAGACCGATTCTGTCTCTGTCAGCGCCTCCGGACGCCCTGCGGGCCACGGGAGGAGATTCCATCATACATGAGCAGTCTGCTGCCTCAGCTCTGGAACACCACTCCCTGTCTGTCGCCGTGGAAACACATCAATTAACTGCCGGTTCCACCTAATGGTCCCTGGAAATTCATCTTCAGCATTAACTGAGTCGTCAATGAAGAGAATGATGATAACATGATAGTTTGCTGTGTTACTGCTCAGGCCTGGGCCATAAAACAATATCAGTACATTTCATCAATATCTACTACATCAATAGTTCAATACAGTATCGATACAAACCAATGCTGCTGCTCATAAACATCATATTTCTATTGATAATCAATCAATAATCAAGTATTTAATATAAAGTGGTCACATTCAGCTGTTTTTTTTTTCAAAAAATAGATAATTAGAAAAGATTAATAATCATTATTATAGAGTTTTTAGGTATTAAAAGTGGGTGATTAAGCATAGGATGCCTGCCAAATATTTAAAAGAATTATTTATGTCAATCAATATACAATAAACAAGCCAAGTTTAATATAATATTCATAGTTTGTATAAAAAAAGCTAAAAGCTAAGGAAAGTCATTATTAATTTTCCATTCTATCCGACGGCCATTTTTAAGGTTGTAAACTGTTTTATATGATGTGAACAAATAATTAACCTGCTATTTTATCTACATGACTTTATACAGTATTTGTATTTTTTTTATTTTCTTGAAAAGTTATGAACTTCTCCCTTTAACCACTTCACCTATTTTCCAGTTTTCCTGCTATAAATGATAATAAAACTAGAATATCTCTACAACCATAAAAGTTTATGGACTGAAACCTGGAATCAAAAGAAATCTACAACATGTAGAATAGAATAGAAATAGAATAGAAAGCCTTTATTGTCATTATTACACAAGGTACAATGAGATTTAAACATAAAGTGCACACACTCTGCATACTACTCTTGCATTTACACCTATTTTCAGTAGCATTAATGTGAGGTGACTACAGTTACTTTGACAAAAATATTGCAAAAAAACAAATCTCTGCTGTTTTATCAATACGTAATTTAATGTTGTTGTAAAACTCAATGCTGCAGCTGTATCAGGAGTTTAGGATTCTAATTTTAGGTTACACCTGTCAGCATATTCTGGGTATACAAGTCGCCATTAAACTAAAAAATCCCCCAAATATTAAAGAAATTATCAATATCAATCAATACAAACTTTTAAAATACCCCCCAGCCCTATTACAACTACTACTGATCGAGGAGTGTATGAATGAATAATGTAGCCAGAACTCATAACTAAAGTTGTATTCCACAGAGTGAAGATTAAGTTGTTGTTGTTGTTGTTGTTTGTGAAGTGCTGACCCCTCCCCTCCCTGTGATCTCAGTAATAAGAGCCAGACTGGCATGGAGCAGCAGGACAGTGATTAATGTGCTGCAGCTCGGCTGCCACGTCCTGGCACGCCGCGTCCTCCTCCTCGCTATCGACAGCTGGCTCTGCTTCTTCCTGCAGCGAGCAGGAGGACCAGTCTCCACTGTAATAACAGCAGCAAATTACACTGTCTCCCCCCCCCACCCCCCACCCCCACCCTTCCTTTACCATATCATCTTCAAGGCGGGAGGAAGGGATGGAGGAGGGGGGGAGTGGCGGTTATGGCGGCGAGGGGAGATGTAGAGCGCAGCCGATTATCCCCTAATTAACGCTGATACCTCCCCCATGGACAATGTCCCATCTCATCAGTGGGCCGCGGCGTCTTAATGTTAGGTGCTAACTGCCTTCCTCGCATATGTCAGTCCTCGTTAAGGGACTCCGCCACGCCGTAATGTCCTCCCGTTTAATGGCTTGTAAAAAGATGGTTAACGCTCACTATTTGGCTTCCCTCCTCTCTCTCTCTCTCTCTGACAGATACAGTATGATCGAGGAGTCTTCGGGGGGGGGGGTTAATTGCAGGCGAGTACCTCTGTGTTTGAAGTGAGATATTTGAGAGAAGGTACGTGATTGGCTGGATATCGTTAACGCCGTTAAAACCAGTCGTAGCCACGACTCAGTGATGGGTGAGAGTGAAGGTCTGAACTCCACTTAACTCAACTTTATTTATAAAACGCTTTAAAACAACCACAGCTGAGACAAAACAATGAATAATAACTCATATGAAGTTGGAAATTATTAGTTGGGTAAAGTTTATTCATAGCACATTTAAACAACAAGGTAATTTAAATTCCTTTATATAAAACATTAAAACAATATGATACAACTTAAAACAGTTGATTGTAAGGGGGAAAATCATGAACATTGATTAAAAATAAATTCAAAGAAATGTTAATTAAAAACGTCATACGATTTAAAAACAGTTGCTTAAAGGGAATATTTGGCTCCAAAAACAATTGTTTTATATTTGTTTAATTGGAGAAAGTGTTTTTATAGGATTATAAACTCCTGGTGATATAATGATGTAAATTTGTGTGTCATCTGCATAATTGTGATAATTTATTTTGTTTACTTTCATAATGTTTGCTAGTGGGAGCATGTAAATGTTGATAGTAGAGGCCCCGGGATTGAACCTTGGGGGACGCCACAGGTTATTATCTGTATGTTCAAATATATAATAAATCTGTTATAACTATTTAATAGATGAATAGTGAACTGTTAATTAATGAGGTATTAATCACTTATAAGTGTTTCTTAAGGATTTATAATGATGCTGTATAGATATATAGTTAATATAGTTAATAGACATTAATAAACTGTTAGTAAATACGTTATAAAAGACTCATTAACTGTATGTTAACGATTATATCGATATATTATAAGTGAATTAACTACTAATGACTTAAATATTATTTAAGTTCATAGTTTATTTATAACAGTTAATACTAACAGTTAATAAAATATAACAAAATATTAACTCTTAGTCATTTATAACTATTTAAATACCAGTTTATTAATGGTCATCTCTCCTGTTTTGTAAATTAAAGGTTATTTAATCATGTAAATGGAGAAATTTATAGGTGTTTATTGGTCCAGGCCACTTGATGTGGCCCATGAATGACATTGACTCCCTTGACTTAACAAGTCAATAATACCTCATCAATTAACAGTTTACTAATTATCTATTAACTAGTTATAACACCTAGTTATTATAAACTGTTACCAGTAGTTGTCCCTGCTCTAAATGATTCATCAAACCAACATTCTTCATTAATAAAACTCCAGCTATTCTGTAATCGTGGAACAATGATCAGTGACAACATCCCCCAACACCCACATCAGCAATTAAATGTATTCCTTCTGAAGTTCACTCCGGTATTCATTAACCAATAACCACGTCTTGGAAATCTATTACGCGGCATAAGTTTACTCCGCCATTAGTCGGCAGAGGCAGTAAAAGCAAATGACCTGTCACGTCTTCACAAGACAACGGCAGAATTCTGCTAATGTCAAGAGCCGAGCTGCTTCTCCCTCCCTCTCTCCCCCCATCTATGCATTCTTGTTGTATTATGAAAAAGCAAACATGATTATTTTTGATTTCCCGTTTGCCTGAGCAGTACATTTGGCCCACCCCTCTCTCCCCGACCCGCTTGATTGAGGGCTAATGAAAAAGCTGTCCTGAGCGTCGCTCCCTTCCTGTATCCATTAAGAATAATTAGACGGGAACAATTTTGATGCCTGTAACCTCGGCGAGTGTGGCTAATGGTGTTATAAATTGCTCCTTGTCCTGGGCCCTGCAAGCATTGGCGCGCGGCGGTGGGGGCGAGACGCTTAATTCAAAAGCACTCTGTCAACAGCACTGATTTGTGTGGTTAATGAGAGAGTTTAAAACAACAGGCACAGCTCATGCATCCTAATGCCGATGGCAGGAGCAGGTTCGATAAAGAGGCTTGTCCACCATAATTAGCCGCGACAAACGTCCAGGATTAAGAGACAGGGGGCCGGACAGAGCACGCCCTCTAAAAACGGGACCTGGTCGCTATGCTGGGATCCTCACTGCAACAGCACGAGGAGCTGTTGTGTAATTTGTACAGTTTTATATTTAGGAGTCATCATGTTAGAGCTGCAACTGATGAACTGTTCTGAGAGTTGATTAATCGATTAGTTGGTTCATAAAATGGTGTAAAATGTGTTTCCTAAAGCTGAAGATTCAACCTAAAATGTCTTTTTTTGTTCACAAAATTAAAATAATGAATCAATTAGTTGTTTGGTTCATTAAATGTTGTACAATAGCATCAACCAACACAAACCCATTTTACGTTATTTGGTCTCATTACATTTAATAGTTGATAGTTTCTCTCCTCTCATATCATCTCTTTTGTTCTGAGAACTTGAGCTGCCATCTTTTATTTTATAATTCATCGTAATATTTGAGTGAGAGAAGGCTCCATCCAACAGGGAAACATAGACTCATCCAACTGAATCTCCTCCACTGATCTTCCCGACAGTTTTTCCTCATTTTCTGTCTTAGTGGTGAAGATAAGGAACAAAAACATGGGTTTTTACTGCAGGTTCTGACACAAATGTGAAAAAAATTCATCTAAAGAGACAGAGAAATAAGAGAAATACACTTTTTTTAACATGTTGATGTAAAACATTTGTCTTAGCAATAAAATTCTGTGTCAATTGTGTAAATATAGTTTTCTGCCTCATCACTCACTACCTTTGCATCTTAAATACTTGTAGTTTCCTTTAAAAATTTGCCTTTCAAATGCTTTTTTTTGCATAAGAATGTCTGTGATTGCTGCTAAAATCTTGATAGCGATAAAATTAATTGGATTTTTTTAGACTTGTTACCTGTTTATTTGGAATTTCTGACCTTAATAATGTACAGAAGAAGCAACGTTATGGTCTTTAGTGTGATGTTGGTATTGTTGCAGCCATTTTAAAGAACAAACAAAGGGTATATCTGTGAAAAAGGCTGATGTCTTGTCTCTTTGGATGAACTTATTCCTTTGGTCCAAAGGTTCTTTTACACCAAAACAGACATTTGTGTCAGAACTTGTAGTAAAATGTCCCTTAACAGTCTCTGTCCCCTCCACCTGTCCACACTCGATTTATCTCTCTTTTTAAAAAAAAAAAAAAGAATTTCCCTTCTGGTTTGTTGTTTCCAGAACACAAAAACCCTTTTCTCATTTTTGTCCACTTTCTACTCTTTCTTTTTCTTTTTTTTCCATCCTGACAGTGAGTGGGTCGGACGGCTGTTTGCCTGCTGGTTAAAAGGCCTCGGGCTAAGAAGAGGGAGAGAGTCATAAAAATTTAGCGATGCCGGAAAGCTGTCCCTTAGTGCCAAATTAGAGAATTAGAATGGTAAATGGAGAACAGAAGGATCATCAGAGACGAGAACCTGAAGAAGGTGCACGTGTCCAATTAGATTTGGTATAATAGCCGAAGCAGAAACGATTAGAACGAGGGTAACTTTCATCCTCTGATATGTTTTAATCGGCGGCGTTGTGCAGAAGGTCTTCCAGAGGACTCTGTCTGTGCTGCTGTAATGGATGGAGAAGGAGAGTGGCTAAGCTAGGCCCACTTTAAAAGGTGTTCAATTCCCCTGTAAATGAATGCTGACATGATTAATTGAGCATTGCAAATGGTAAAGTCTGAAACCCACACCTCAAAAAAAAAGATACACACAGACACTGAAACGCCTCTGCACAAACGTGTAAAAAATCACACACACACAGATGCACAAAAACCAATAAACACAAGCATGCATGAGTGTGTGTGTACACACACACTCACACACACACTCCTCGCCTCCCTCGTCCTACTTCCACGTGTCTTGCCCAACACAAATGACTTGATGGGCAGTTAAATGCAGGGGTCGAGGGTTAAATGAACACCGTTGTTTATGAGGATGCGGTGTGAATCCATTTGCATTCTAATATTCTCTCTATTCTGAACAACACACACACACACACACACACACACACACACACACACATGCACTGGCCTGTTACTGGCAAAAAAAAGAAAGGGGAGGGAGAGGAAGCAGGAGGGAGATGACTGGTGGACGGCTTGTTTTAAAATCCCATTATCAAGTTATTTATGGAATTCATGGCCCGACAACCTCTGTGACCTTGTTTTGTTAAACATGAACCAGACACGATTCCGGCACGTGGCGCTGCCTATTAGCTTTTGTTTTCAATAGCCTTAAAATGTCAGCAACTTCAATCATCCCCTGGGCAGCTTCCTCACACTTGTGTGTGTTTTTTGGCCCTCGTCAAATGGACACATGGTGCACGTGCGTGCAAGTCATAGGAAAACACGCGTCTTAGCATAGAAATGTACACAGAATTCAGAAAATGCAAACACGAATGCATGTTCCAGCTCCGTCTCAGTCTAACCGAAGCGTCCAGACAGACGTAATCCCGTCCCAGACCAGACCCCATTACCCCTCGTCTGTTTGTGTTTGTTTGAAATTTAACCCCATCTTTATGGCTAGTCATGGGCTAAGAGACACGCAGGGATGGAAACCATGCAAATCCTAACAACCTCTTTACCCTAATGCTCCTGTTTAAACATGGAAGGCCCATTCGTTTCCCTTCAGCTCTGGGCATCGCTGCATCGGTGGAGGACCGCTCATTACATGTGGACAAACTGAAGGATTATTCAGAGACGCTGCTCTGCCTGTTTCATGTGCTGCAGCCGGGGGGTCGGCGAGCAGATAAAGTGGTTTATGAGGTTTCCTGCAAAGACAAACTTCATTTCAAGGGGCTGAAATGTTCGTGTGTTTGTACAGTTTTATATTTAGGGGTCGTTTGGTTCGTAACATGATGTAAAATGTCGATCATTGTTTCCCAAAGCTGAAAACAAGAGTCCACAACCCAAAGATCATCAGTTTAATTATTATAGAAGACTAAATAAACCAGGAAATAATCAGAGAAGAGAAGCTGGAACCAGAGAATTTGGACACTTTCTTCTTAAAAATGACTCAAATCAATTACCAAACTAGTTGGTGATTAATCTAATAGTTGAAAACTAAATGATTAATCGACTAATCGTTGCAGCTCTGGTCACATGAATCAAACATGTCTGATTTTAATTCATTTTCTTAGAGGAAACCATTTGACAAAGCTGAAAATGAATCTGAACAGATCAGAACCTGACTAATTACATTCAGACTGCAGGGCTTCATGTTCAATTAGGATTTCAAATCGATTAATCGATTCCATAAATAGTTGGTAATGTAATAGTTGACTAATCTAATAATTGTACCAGCCAAAGATCATCAGTTTACTATTATATAAGACTATAGAAACAGAAAATATCCATAAAAGAGAAGCTGGAACCAGAGAATTTGAACATTTTCATCTTAAAAGTGACTGATCGATTATTCGATTATCAACTAATCATCGCAGCTCTACTTTGAGTATTTTTGGAATTAATATTCCCTTTTTCTGGGTTTTTTTTGGAAACAGGTACTCTACATCATGCTGCATCACACAAAGAAACAACTTGTGGAAAAAAAAACTCCACAGAGAACAAGGAAATAGAATTCTGAAAGCGAAGTTTTTGCTGCAGATTCTGCTTTCGTATTCACACTAAACTTCATCAACTCAGCACCTGAGAAACAGAAACTCTGGAAAGTTTTGGGTAACCGCTAAGCCTCTATTCCTTATTTTGCCTCCTACTTAATTAACCCATTCCATTTATAAACATCCTATGACTATTCCTGTGATAATAAAGGACCGAGGCGACGGATTCCTTACAGTTCCGTCTCCTCTTTTTCTTGTTATTTGCGCACAAAACTCTCACAAAGCTGCCGCCATTGGCAAAGAGTAAGTATTTGAAGAGAGCAAAAGTAACATGGAGCCCAGACTGCCCCTGTGTGTCTTACATTATTCAACGAGGCCCGAGCTGTGAGGCATAGAAGATTAAATCCCCCACATTCTAACATATGCCAGCTAAAAGACTTTAACACTGGTGTGGGCCAGCGCCACCAGGCAAAAAACAGACTAAAACAACAGTTAAGCAGCTCTTGTGTACTTCACGATACTTTTCTAACCCTTTGAGGAGATCAAGCCTAACACTGATTAACATTTAGTAATCAAATATGGCAGCTATAGGTCTGCCACAGGCCAAACTTCACCACTCAATGTCAATCCATTATATATTGGCTAAGAAATATAGTTAATTGAATACATTATCCTTGGGTTTGTGGGCTGCCTGCAACGCTGCCATTGACCAGAAGTGAAAACCCAGCGATGGATCCACCAACCGTGTCAGAGGGCGGTTTCACCCCCCCTAGTCTCTTCCTTTTACCTTTTTACACTTTTATGAAGCGGATTCCTAAAACCAACAGGATATACATACATTTTTTGCCGCATTTATAGCATTTTCAACCTGGGCGGACATGTTTTGGAGTCAATTTGCATCTTCCTGAAACGGTTTTCGCGTCTAAATGCATCTTTCCATCGACTTTATATGCAACGGAGTTGCCTGAAAATCTCTGAAACTTATTCATTGCGCACTGTAGGTATAATATTGAAGAACTGATTTCAGCCTCTCTCTCTTTGAAAAGTAGAGCTCATCTGTAATAGTCACGGACACTTTAAGGGTTTCGATTAATTCAGAAATCAGTTCCCGCGGTGGCCTTCAGGTTAAAGTACTGCTCCAAGTTGGACCCTGATATGGATCTTTGTTCCATTTCTCCTCATTTTACTACATTTCCAGTCATCTCTTTACTATATTTTCTAATACATTATCCCAAAATGTAATAAAAACAGCTGTAATTACAGCTCATGCACATCTGGAATCCACACATCTGACACATTCATCCACCAAATGTGAGGCAGTAATGGCTTTAAAACAGTTATGAGAACTCGCACATTGATTCACATATAATAAATTAACCGGCAGTGCCTGATGTTTTCTAATATAGTTCCAGCTCTTCTTAAATTTGAGAAATTCTATCTCTCCAGTCTGTTGGGGAAATCATAGACGTGCTGCTAAAAAAATAAAACGACGACAAAAAGTAATAACCAGATAATTCTCTACCCATCATGCATTATTCTCACCTGAGTGGTGGTTTCCTCTTGTTGAGGACTCAATGAATGGATTCAGCAAACTGACATTTACTGTATAACTCATCATATAGAGGTAAAGTTTAACTCTCCTCCATCAGATGTGAATGCAGCTTGGCCTGTATGTCCAGTGCAGGACGTCTTCAATGAGTTTAATCAAGATTAATTCAACAAAATTTGATTTATGGTGAATTTTATTCTAAGTCCTGAGCCCTTTTTAAAAAAACTGAGGTAATTGTTTTTGGAGCCAAGGCAGAACGATTGAAAGTCAGCGCTCATCTTCAATCAGCAATGTTAAAGCCTACAAACCAAGCTAGAAATCTGGGTGTAGTTATGGACTCAGACTTGAATTTCAATAGTCACATAAAAACTGTAACAAAGTCAGCCTACTACCACCTGAAGAATATATCAAGGATTAAAGGCCTGATGTCTCAGCAAGATTTGGAAAAGCTTGTCCATGCTTTTATCTTCAGTAGACTAGACTACTGCAACGGGGTCTTTACAGGCTTCTCTAAAAAGTCAATCAGACAGCTGCAGCTGATTCAAAATGCTGCCGCTCGAGTCCTGACTAGGACTAAAAAAGTAGACCACATCAGTCCAGTTCTAAGGTCCTTGCACTGGCTTCCTGTCTGCCAAAGAATTCACTTTAAAATACTCTTACTGGTTTATAAAGCCCTGAATGGTCTAGGGCCTAGGTATATTGCAGATCTGCTGATCCCTTATGAACCATCCAGACCTCTTAGATCATCTGGATCAGGTCTGCTCTCTGTTCCTAGAGTCAGAACTAAACATGGAGAAGCAGCCTTCAGTTTCTATGCCCCACAGATCTGGAACAAACTCCCAGAGACCTGCAGGTCTGCCGCAACTCTCACTGCTTTTAAATCACAGCTGAAGACTTTTCTGTTCAATGCTGCCTACTGCTAATATCATTCTGAATTACTCTGCACTGCACTGTAACTTGTTCTTTGTTTTAATTTCGAAGTTATAAATTTTAATTCTTAATTTTTATTTCTTATTTTTATTTTATATCTATTTTTTTATTTTAATCAACTGTTTTAAATTGTTTTAATCAACTGTCTTAAATTGTATCTTGATGCTTTTAAGGTTTTATGTAAAGCACTTTGAATTACCTTGTTGTTGAAATGTGCTATACAAATAAACTTGCCTTGCCTTTAGGAGTTTTTTGATGGATTGTGGCCACGGTTTCAGACCAGTCGTCTCATTTGAAGTAGAATCGTCTGTCTCATCAATGCACTTCTTCCTGTAACTAACAGCCTGATGTAATTTTTAATAACTGGATATGAGCTGAGCGGCTGTGTAGGAAATCTGAGGAGTTGGAGCATTGATTGGAATCCATATGGTGTGTGTAGCATAGAGAACTCTGTGGTCAAATAAAAGTTTCTCTTTTATCTCTATTATCTCTATATTTCTCCAGATTAGAGCTGCAATGATTAGTTGATTAATCCATTAATCAAGTTGAGTCATTTTTAAAGAAGAAAACGTCCAAATTCTCTGGTTTCTTTAGTCTCTATAATAATAAACTGATGATCTTTGGGTTGTGGACAAAAAAAGACATTTTAGGTTGAATCTTCAGCTTTTTAGGAAACACTGATCCACATTTTACACCATTTAATGAACCAAATAATTAATCAGAGCTGGATCGATTAATAGATTAGTTGCCAACTAATATGTTCAATCAATCAATCTGAGTCACTTTTAAGAAGAAAATGTGAATCTGATCGATATTTTACACTGTTTTATGAACCAAATAACTAATTAGAGCAATGATTAGTCGATTAATCATCATTTTGAGAATCAATTTATCGATCTGAATCTTTTTTTAAGAAGAAAATGTCCAAATTCTCTGGTTCCAGCTTCTCTTCTCTGATTATTTCCTGGTTTCTTTATTCTTTTATAATAATAAACTGATGATCTTTGGGTTGTGGACAAAAAAAAAGACATTTTAGGTTGAATCTTCAGCTTTTTAGGAAACATTGATCCACATTTTACACCATTTTATGAACCAAACAACTAATCGATTAATCATTTGAATAATTTATAGATTAATCAACTCTCAGAATAGTCCTCATGGTTTTGCTCTTTTGTCACAAATGTTCTTGTTCTACTGATAAAAGACTTTAGCAAAATTAGCCATCATGTTATCATAGTGTCATTTTAAAGACAGAATTTCTGAGCCCAACATAATTAAAATGTGTGGTTCACAGATTTAATTTGTGGACTGAAAATAAAAAGGTTTCTTTATCTTTCATCTTCAGTCCTCTTGATGAAAACTTGCAAGAAGTTCACAATCTTCATCAGGGATTCAGAATGTGGTTTAGTGTAAGTCAAAAACACAAACGGCTTCATGCTCAGCATCACATGAGCTGAAGGTTTGAGTTCCATCAGCTAATGAAATAATATTGACCTTTTCCAAAAGGTCAACGGCAAACGGCTCCTGAAGCTGTGTCATACCTGAACATTCCTGCTGCAGCTTCAATAGGACGTAGACAGCAGGAGAGGTAATGATCTTTTAATTCAATAACATAAAAAGCTGCAAAAATACAAATAATGAATAAAGGGAAAATGATGTATGAGGGTAAAAGAAGGACATGGGATGTAAAAATGATCAAAAAACTAGTGTAGAAATGATCTTGAATGATTAAATACATGATATTTTCCCAGACGTGTAATTATCTCAACATTATCTGCACAGAACTAATGTGACATTCTGTTACTGACCTCGTCTGATGCTCCGTTTCTGTTCTAACAGCCATTAATAAACGTAAAGGACCAATTATATTCATGGAAACGATGGAGACTCCGCCCACTAGCTACTGTTTTAACCTGCTGGGTTACACATTATTCAATCAATCAATTTTTCATTGACTATAAATGTGACTAAACTAACAAGGCTTTTGATGCAAGACTACAACTAAATGGTAAAACGCTGCTTCGTAGATTAATTCCTACGACTGAAGCAACAAAAAGACAAAAGCTCAGAGACGAGTCATGACAAGTTAATTTATTTTCTTTCCTGCACCGATGGGAGCATCACTGGTCTCTTGTCTATTTCCATCTGATCTGCTGTAACTATCACACCAGAGTAGGCAGATACACAACAAGACTGAAGAACAGAGATGTTTACTGTCACTGTCGCCTGGGATGAGCTTCATGCCACTCACCCTGGGACTGTTTCACATGTGGAAACACCCACGTATGAAAGTCACGCAACAAAAAACGTGGGGTTTGTGGCCTTATATTCACAGAGAGAGACGAAAAGAAGCCAACATCAAACCAGAGTACAGTAGGAGAAAAAGATAAATACTAAGTCATGGTGAGGAGCAGCAGGAATACATTAAGTGCACGCCGTGTCAAACTTGAACATCTTCCTCAGTTTACTCGGTCTTTCCCGAGCCGCATCCCCCCCTTTTTCTTTTTTTTTTTTTTTATTTTTGCATTTGCAATTTGTTGATTAGTTATCCGCCGGGCACTTCCTCTTCTTGTTGTGCACACGGGGGCCGGCTCCGACAGGCTCGGGAGAGAATAAAAAAGGCTCGAGACAATCAGGGCTCCTACCTACTTTACCTGTGATGAATCACATTACCGCCGGACCGGAGTGCCGGCCCCGGAGCCCCCTTTTGCTGAAAAATCGGCCGGCTAAAACGGGCGGACGGGAAAACCGCACGGCTGAGCACTTCGTCCCGACACCTCCCCCTTCCCCTCCAAATGAATATCCAGCCTCGTCCTCCATAAAGTGCATTAGGCACGGAGAGTCATTAGTACAAATGGGCTCAAGGTACTTCTGCAAAGAAGGCAGCGTGTGTGTGTGTGTGTGTGTAATGGGGATGTAGATGGGGAGGGGGTCGAATCTGGAGGATGCTTATGACTACTCCTTCCCGTTGTTTGGCGTGCCCACCTAATCCTCCCAACACACACACACACACACACCTAGTCGGAATCTGCACCTACCCCCCCCTCCTCCATACAGCAGCACCTCCATTCCTGTGGAGAAGACAGGGTGCCCCCCTGCCCCTTGTTCTCTCCTGCTGCGATGGGGAAGTGCATCCTCATTTAATAATGTATCAGAGGGAAGACAGAGAGCGGGAGAGAGCTCTGACCCAGGCGAAGCCAGCCTCTCCATTATTTAGCATTTACAGACACCTTCCAGCTCATTTCTGACTCAATATTTAATATAGCGGCAGGAGAGGGAGGAGGGCATCCTCTAATACTCACACCCACTTGATTTTTTTTTACTGTTAGTTTGTATTTCGGCCTAATGAAAAAAGAAGGTACATGGACGTATTTATAGGTATTTATAGATACACATGGTAAAAGAAAGATATCTGTAGGTGGGAGATTTGGAGACAGAAATATATCAGCTGATCCTCATCATGACCTCTTTTGTTCTGGTGGGTTGAACTAAGAGAAGAAAGAGGTGCTCGTACACTGCAAAAAACTGTTGAAAATGTCTTTTATTTGGTTCAATTAGTCCAAAATTGAGCCAAATTATCTTGTTCCATTGGCAGATAATGTGGAAATATTGTTATTTACATTAATTTTGGTCTAAATTTTAATGAAATAAGTAAAAGTTCCCTTTGATATTACTAATAATGTATGAGAAGAAACATAATTTTCATTAGTTTAATATTTATTATTTCAAAAATGTATGATATTCACTGATAATCACAGTATCACAATAAATATTATTTAGTTTATTCTTTTATTATTGCTTTATATATTTATTTTTAAAGCTGTCACTGTTATATTTATTATGTATGTTGTATAATTATTAATTGTAAACAGCTTATGCATTTACTTTCACTAGTTTAGATGTCGTTTTTTGCAGCGATGGTCCTTAAGTCTGTCAGAGAAATATCTCTATAACACTTTAGGGTCAAAGGTCAAACAGGATCCTACTGTGGAGACGACCCCCTCCCCTGCAACGTTAAACATGTGGACCATCTCCAACACAGAAAACAACTTTATAAAAACTAAAAAATCACCAGAAAATGAAGATTTTCTTTAGGATTTATCGCCTTTGGTGATAAATATGATACGATCTTGTTTTTTTTTCACATATATTGACTCAAAGGTCTCATCATCGTGCACTTTTCTGAGTTTTATTTGAAGTTTTGATGCCCCGACGTGATATATCTGCGGTTTAAAAGTACAAAAATCCAACTCGGTGTAGTTTTACAGACCTTTCTCTCTTGCTTTCTCTCTGTGAATCACCTCGCTGGAGCTTCAGGAAACTCAGGTCGTTTTTTCGGTCTGTCTCATAAATATTCACCAGCTTCTGACTGGAAACAAGTGGGTGTAATGGAGGCTGGAACCTATACAGGTGGAGGGAGCTTCTGTATGACATCACAAAGTCAAGGAAGTACAAACTAAGTTTCTAAATTCATGCACTGTGAATTTCTGGATTTGATGCTTGAGACGGTTTTTATTTAGTTTTTATTTAACGCTTACACCTGATCAAAAAGTGACTATTTGCATGATATAGGACCTTTAAATTTAAATATAAAGATGATTCCTATTAAAAACATTTAAATTCAGTTTAGTCTCTATCTGTCTGTGTGGAGATGGATGTCCAGCAGTGTTGATTTTGAAGGCTATAGTCGATTTGTTGATTCTAGTTTTAATTGCTGTTAGTGTGATTATTTAATTGGCTCCTTTATAATCTTCTTCATGTTCTGGAATGATCCTCAGTGGGATTTATAGGATTTTATAGAAAAATAATTAATAATAAAGTATTTTTATCTGTAGTAAAACACAATTTTCTTTCATTATTCTAACTATTGTCTCTATAACAGCAACATAAATCGATTCTGACTCTTCTGTAGTCACCTCACATGTTGTAGATTTATTCTAATTCCAGGTTTAACTCCATAACCTTTGTAGTTGTAGAGATTTTCCATATTTATTATCATTTATAGCAGGAAAAGTGAAAACTAGACCTTGGGATTAAATGGTGAAGTGAAGAAATCCGCCCACTTTTTCCTCCCGAAACGCGAAGATGCCACTTTAGCATCCTCTGCTCAAGCCGTCACCATAGAAACAAGCGTGAATATGTGCCTGTCTCTATATCGTATGTTAAATCTATGATTGACAGCTGACCTGTCCGGGGTGGACCCGCCTCCCGCCCAATGTCAGCTGAGATTGGTTCCAGCGTCCCCATGACCCCCCGGAGCAGAGGAGTCAAACTCAATTTAGTCCAGGGGCCACAGAGAGAGCAATATAATGTCAAGAGGGTCGGACCAGTAAAGGTTTATGTACAAATAACAACATCTACACATTTATCGCCCTCCTTTTTATTTATAGAAATAAATTATACATATTTACACGTTATTTAACCTTCAATATACAAAGGAGGAGAGAAGATGTGATAAAAAAAGTGAAATTTCCATAACATGTCCTTTAGTAAGGTTTCTTTAGTCTTCTATAATAGTAAACTGATGATTTTAGGTTGAATTTTAGGTTAAATTCATAATTAGAATAAGATAATTCCACTCAATATTGGACTAATTGTACCCAAAACAAGATATTTTCTTTAATTCTTCAGTCTTCTTTAAAAATAAACTGATGATCTTTGGGTTCTGGACTGTTGGTCTGGATGAAAAAGACATTTCAGGTTGAATCTTCAGCTTTGGAAACAGTGATCAACATTTTATGATTAGCAAGGATTAGTTAATTAATCAATTAGTTGCTAAGTATGACATTAATCGTCAACTATAATCAATTTGAGTCGTTTTTTCCCATTTACGAATCAAACTTGTAAATATTTGATCCCTTTAGTCCTGAAACTTCCTCATTGACTTCACAAACTGGTCCATTTATTTCTGAGAAACTCTGCAGAGTCGTCATGGGCCCAGATTTGACCCTTTAGAGGACCGGTTCCGGCCCTCGGGCCGCATGTTTGACACCGCTTCTAGTCATTTATTTCGCTTTAAAAACCAGTAGAATTCAAGCGAAAACCCACGGTGCACGTGACGCCAGTGATCATCATTTGCATGTAGCCTCGGCTCTGATGGTGCTGCAGCTTTATTTACATTGAAGTGGTTTTCCCACAGGACTCGGCTGGAACCTGCAGACCCTCATCCTCCCTCATCCTCCCTGCATGTCTGTTGCCGTGCTGCTTCTGTTGTCACGGGGACAGAGGTGAGCCCTGACAAGCCAGGGCCACGTATTTGCATATAAAGAGGCTGCGTTCGTTCTACATGTCCTTCCTTCCCTCAGCCTGCAGCTAATGGTACATGAGCGGGACATATCTGCTGGGTTAAAAGCCACCGGGCTGAGGCCACCTGCTGCCCGCCATCGTGTGATTAAAGATCAGATACTGTACGGAACGAGGAGTTAAGAGGGAAATTAACGCCTGTTCTGATAGTCGAGTAGTTGTTTGATGCAAAAAATGTGGATCAAAGCTGAAGATTCGACCTAAAATGAGAAGCTGGAACCAGAGAATTTGGACATTTTCTTCTTAAAAGTGACTCAAATCTACTAATCGATTAATGTAATAGTTAGAAACTTATCGATTATTCGACTAATTGTTGCAGCTCTGGGTCACTCTAACTCTGACTAAAGTCATTTTTTAAGCAATTATAACAAACATTCAAAGGTTCCAGCTTCTCAAATGTGATGTTTCTGTTATTTTGTGGTAGTAAAACTAAATATACTGCTGTAGTTTCAGTCCTATTATGAGAGTTAATTAATCTATTGATTATAGAAACTATTAATTGATTAGTAGCTTAGTTCATGAAATGGTGTAAAATGTTGTTTCTTAAAGCTGGAGATTCAAACTAAAATAGTTGGTGATTAATTGTTGGAAACCAGTCGATTGATTGGCTAATCTCTGTAGCTCTAATTAGTTATTTGGTCAAAAAATGGTGTAAAATGTGGATCAGTGTTTCATCAAAGCTGAAGATTCAACCTAAAATATCTTTTTTTGTCCACAACCCAAAGATCATCAGTTTATTATTATAGAGAATAAAGAAATAATCAGAGAAGAGAAGCTGGAACCAGAGAATTTGGACATTTTCTTCTTAAATGACTTAAATCCATTAATTGATTATAATAGTTTAGAAGATGATTGCTGTTTTTTGTGGTTTAAATCTTCTATATTTGACAATTTGACCAAGTTTTGATATTCCTATCAAGATATATTTGTGCCTGTCTCATTAATATTAATAACCTTAATTAGACTGGATGATTTAAATCTGTGAATCAGGATGGGCTGTAACTAACAACGATTTGATAGTTGACAATTAATCGATTGAATGTGGATCAGTGTTTCCAAAACTGAAGATTCAACCTAAAATGTCTTTTTTTGTCCAAAGATCATCAGTTTATTATTATAGAGACTAAAGAAACCAGGAAATAATCAGAGAAGAGAAGCTGGAACCAGAGAATTTAGACGTTTTCTTAAAAAATGACTCTAATCCATAATCAATTATTAAAATAGTTGGATGTCAAATCAAATGTGGGGTTCCTCAAGGTTCCGTTCTAGATCCTGTGAAGTTTCAGTCATCAGTTTATTATTATAGAAGAATAAAGAAACCAGGAAATAATCAGAGAAGAGAAGCTGGAACCAGAGAATCTGGACATTTTCTGCTTAAAAAATGACTCAAAATCAATTAATTACTTATCAAACTTGTAGATTAATATAATAAGCAGCAACTAATCAATTCAACTACTTGTTGCAGCTCCAGTGTAAATACATTTTTACATGAATGCATGTACAGGTGTGGACAGGCAGAGAATCACACTCATTTTCTTGCAGCTAATTGAAGATTCATTATTTTAAATGAATAAGACAAACAGCAGTGTGATAAATATTTCATGCATATGGTTGAACACACTTTCAGAAAGGTGAAAACCTGCGTTCCATTATTATGATGTTTCCTCCCAACCTGTTAACCACCTTGCAACATTCACAGAAACTTCACAAACACCTTCCATCCATTTGTTTTTGTAGGATTTTACCTCAGTTTGCTAACAAAAGAATAAATTAATAACCTGAAGTTGGTGAAGAATAAACAACAGTGTGATTCTTCACAGTTTATGAATCCTACAGAGGAAACTTCTGCTTTTTATTCTCCTCTCATCCAGTGTTGAAATACTTCATCAATGTAAATTCAGCATTTTGCATCTATCCATCTATTCTCTTTACAACAGGGGGTCAAACATGAGGCCCGGGGGCCAGAAGTGGCCCGTTAAAGGGTCCAATCCGGCCCAATGGATGATGACTGTACACAAAAAGAGAAATGTGAAGTCAGTGAGTAACTTTCAGGACTAAAGAGATCAAATATTTACAATAATGACTCAAATCGATTATTTAATAGTTAGCAACTAATCGATTAATCAACTAATCAGCTATTGGGAACCCTAACCCAAAATTCAACCTAAGAGAGAGTTAAATATGTCACATGGGTGTAAATGTTGCTTGTTTACTGTATATTTTCTATCTTGAACATGTCTTTTTTACTTCTCGTCCTCTTTTTTTCACCAGTTTTTCTCTCGTTTCTCCTGCTTCGTACAACTTTCTTGTCATCTCTGAGACGACACGCCGCCAAAGCGCCACTTTTACAGCATCGAGTTATTTCATTTTGTGGAAAAAGCTCCTCAGGCGGTGTCATTTTTCAGGTTCTGCAAAAAAAAAAAAAAAAAAAAAATCACTTTGTCAGAGATGATATAAATTACAGAGATAAACGCTGTCTGACCAGCTCTTCTCTTACTGCTCCCCGGGTCCCTCATTTCTAGAAAGAGATATACTATCACTTCATGGTGTTTCTTTTGAACTTGACGTGTGTGTGTGTGTGTGTGTGTGTGTGTGTGTGTGTGTGTGTGTGTGTGTGTGTGTGTGAGTAGAGGAGCTCGTGCAGCATCATGACGTGACAGCACTGATGACTGTCATCACACAAAAACAAGACAGAACCTCCATTAAAACTGAAGCAGCCGACAGCGTCGTGTGTGTGTGTGTGTGTGTGTTTGTTTGTTTGTTTACTGGTGTAATTGTGTTTGTGTTTTTGTGCTTGACTTCTCCATCGCTGCCTACATCAGCCACGCTGGAGGCCTTAAAGCTGTTAATTATTTAACGCAGCGCCTCGTTTACTCATGTCGGATCCGTGTTGAACAACTGTCCAGTGAAACCAGAGCAGAGACTCTTTAGTCCTCCGATGATTTTATGTTGTTATATTGCTTCTTAATTTAAATTACTCAGCAAAACTGGAAAAATATGGTAATTGACTCTAATTCTTGTATTAAACCAGTATGACTTTCTAAAGTCAGACTACAGAGCTGTAGTTTAACGTCTAGACAGAGTTTTCCTGCATATTTTACCACAGAAAGTTTGAAATTCATGTTGTATTTTTCATTTTTTCCTTGCACCAGAGCCGCGGTGATCAATATGAGCAGAGAGGGTGTTTTTTAATATACGGTAACTTTAATCCTACTTTACTTACCTAAAACCTACTGACTTAAAATGCACCTAAAATAATAAATGAAGAGTATTAAACCTCAGCTCCAACACTAAATAAAGTATTTTATCTGTATTAAACCCAATGTTACTGTTCCAGCATCAATATATATCATCAATATCCACATCATCAATACAATAAGACAATAGTTTAATAGAATATCAGTAGTAGAGACTATTTACATATTTAATGTAGATTTGAGCTGTTTCTGTGATTATTTAATTGGCTCCATGTTGATCGACAATTAGGCAAAAACCTGCAAAAACTGGAATCTTAACAAGTGGAAATGTGTTGTTTTTAATCCAATATTGAGTAGAATGATAATTTATCTCACTTAAAGTTTAATAAATACCATCTATAATAGTAAAATGGTGATCTTTGGGGTGTGGAGTGTTGGTTTGGACAAAAAAAGACATTTTAGGTTGAATCTTCAGCTTTAATTGACATTTTACACCATTTTATGAAGCAAACAACTAATTAGAACTACAATGATTAGTCAGTTAATCCATAAATTGCCAATTATTACATTAATCACCAGCTGTTTTTCATAATCATTTAATCCTATTGAATCATTTTAAAGAAGAAAATGTCCAAATTATTGCTGTGAAAACTAAATATATCGTCTTTATCAGAATTCCAAACAATATAAATGAAATTAATGATTAATGTTTGCTAATAACCTCTTATACATCACATTTAACAATGGAAGCATTGTTAGTTTTCATGATAAAGTAAAAAATCCAAGGGTTGATAATTATACTGTGAGTGATTTTTATTAATTGGAACCAATATGGTTAATTTATGTTGAACTTTATATTATTATCTATATGAGTATTATTAGTGTCTGTGTTAGATCCTTGAATGATTTATCTCCAATTTAACCCAAACTGAACCAACCATTTTGATTCTTGTTGATGTTTTTTCAGCATTTTGTGCAATTATCAATTTATATTTAAGCTGATAAGTTGACTGATAACGTTATAAATGTATAAATCATTGTGTTTTCTTATGTAGAAGCAGCCAGATATCAACTCACTGGTGGATTCAGTGGTTTTTCCAAAGTAATGATGGAGCTCAGATGAAGTGAGGAGAGGACTTGACTCATTTATTGTGTCCCGTCTAAAGATGGCCGCCCAACTTTGCAGCATTCAGTCACTGTGTGGTGATAAATCTGCTTCCTGAGACTGTTCTCACCACTGTTTCATCTCATATTGTTGTGTTCACTCCGCTGCTCCCTGCACTTTTCATTCTGCATTTGTCACACACACAGAAGGAAAATCCATCCTCACAAAAAAAAAAAAAAAACACGGACATGGCTGCTGACAGAATTGTGAATCTGAAACAGAAAACAGGAGCGAGCTACAGCCTCCTCCTCTTCTCCTCCTCCTTCTCCTCCTTCCTTCCTTCTGTCGCCGCCATTTCTCTTTTTTCCCATGGAATCCATTTCACATAATTAAAGATACTCAAATGAAATGGACCCTCAGGAAAAGTGGCTTTCAGCGAAGGAGGAGGAGGAGGAGGTGGATGAGAGGGCTGGGAGCAGAGAAGGAGGGGTATTGGTTCTTCAATGAGCACCTCCCTCCTCCTCCTCCTCCTCCTCCTCCTCCTCCTCCTCCTCCTCCTCCTCCTCCTCCATGGCGGCCCACCTTGAAGGGAAGCAGAGTGGCTCTGGCCCGGATCAATATCATCTCCGTTATTAATATCAAAAGCGCATTACTTTGTTTTGCGTCTGGCATCGGGCCAACGCAGCTCCAGGGCCTCGTCCCGACCGACGGCCGTTTCCTCCCCCCCACCTCCTCCCACCTCCTCCCACCTCCCCCTTCCTTCTCCGGCCATTTACCGGGACCATAATTTACTTTGGTGAGTTTTTAGGGTATTGTTTTGTCAGGGCCAATCAGGGCTGAGTAACAAATGATCCCGGCGGAGTGGCGGTGGCCTGGGTGGGTCCCCCCCACCACCACCTCCTCCTCCACCTCCTCCTTCTCCTTCCCTTTCCCGCTCTGTAAGTGACACACGTGGCCAAATTCATTTTTGAAAGTTTCACGTCAATTGCTTTCGTCCTTGACTCCGGGAAAGAAGAACGGAGAGAAAGGAGGAGGAGGAGGAGGAGGGTGAAGAAGAAGAAGAAATAACGACGGGTTGCCAGGGTTAAACTGGACAGAATCTACGATCTTATGCCACAAGGTTGAAACCCGCTCTGTGCAGCATTCAAGTGATTTAAAGTCACTCATTTAAATGGAAGTGACGACATGAACAGAACAAACACGTTTTATTTGTTTTATTTCTGGAAACATTGTGTTTAACCTCTAACACTAGACGTCAAAAACACTGAGTTATCCCTTTAAACTTGTCATATTTAACTTAGAATCCTTTTAATTACCTTAACATATAAAGACCTAGTCCCATCTGTTACTGCAGAATTCTATTTGCATCTGAAAAACAATGTTTTTTTAACAGTAATTCCAGTTTTTATTCAGTTTTCCACTAAGTTTATACAGATTTTCCATTAGAATTCAAATCTGCTCGGCTCTTTTGACTTATTGAGTCTTATTTTTTTATTTAGTTAAAGGTTTTTCTACTAGGCACCAAAACTTTAAAAAAAATTAAGTTTCCATAGCTGAGAACTCTTAATTATACAAATGACTTCATTTTTCCTGACTTTTTTGGGTGTCATTAAACGCATCATAGTATAAAAACCTCTTATTTCTGATAAATCAGAAGATTAACTCGATTGTTTAATAAATCAGTGTTTTTTGTAGTAGTTCTGTGGTTAATCTACATTCTAATTATCTCTCAGAACATTTAGTTCTGAGAGATAATTAGTTCTCATTTCTTAGTTCTCAAGAAATGAGCTTAGTTCTCATTTCTTTCTGTATAAAAACCCTGATGCTTTTCAAAATAAATAATTATATGCACTTATTTTATTGTAAAGATCTAATGATACAGACACAAACTGACCCTGTCTGAGTATCTTTAAGGAATAAATACTAATATTTTACTTGGTACAAATATCACTATATTGTTTTTTCTTCATAAAAATTCACTAAAATCACCACAAGATCAGCAGCAGTGAATCTTGGTTTATCAGAGAGAAGATGGAGACGAGTGAAGCTGCAGAAAATGTTGTGTCCACTTCCTGAAACAGCAGCAGTAATTTAACATTTACAGAGGTGCTATAATAACATGAAGTTAGCATGAGAGTGGAGATAAAACCACTAAACAGACAAAACTAATGAGATTCTTCAGCATCAACAGGTTCAGAGACTTGTTAAATACATGAAAACCAGTGGAATCAATGAAAACTTGTCAGCAATAATGTTAATTTAAGCTATATTTAGATCGACGAATCCATATTTCCAGTTGATTTTGTGAGAGTAACTTCAAAGTAATGCATTTTAAATGCAGTAATATAATAATAAATTACTTTGAAATGACAGTAAGAAGTAATAAATAAGGCATTTCAGTTTTAAACTAACCCGCCCAGTTTAAACCCGACTCTCTCACCAGGGATGAGGTAACAACACCAAGCAGCCTCCCTGCAGCCAGAATTAGACATGACGGTATCTGTAATTGGCCCCATTGAATTAAAGGGTGGAGCTCGCAGTGAGAAACAAAAAATATTGACCACTTAAAGGAAGCGAGTGGTGGAGGTGGTGGTGGTGGAGGGGGTGGGGAATTGATTTTCAAGACGACGGCGAGTGTTTACCTCATGCCGCCGAGGGAGCGAAACGCCTGCACGCTGTCAGGCACCGAAGCAGCAAAAACAGAGGAGGAAACGGTGGTTTTCTCTCTGAAACGCTGATTCTCTTCATATCTGATGAGGAAAAAAAACACCAAACA
This sequence comes from Lepturacanthus savala, assembly GCA_030544235.1. Lineage (NCBI taxonomy): Eukaryota > Metazoa > Chordata > Actinopteri > Scombriformes > Trichiuridae > Lepturacanthus > Lepturacanthus savala. Next base: position 1,779,788 of record CM060467.1, read on the forward strand.
ACTCAGAGGATGAAGATTTTTAAATTTCTAGTTTTGGCAAAAAATGCTTCTATAACATAGTGTTTCTATATGGCAACAATTACCAAAAGCTGTGATATAAAATCTGTTTTTACAGTTAGGTATGAAAAGGGGGCTTTTATTTTGAAGGACATACAATTCATGAGGTCACATGACCAGGATATCCCTATTGCTGATGGACATTTGACACCTGAGCATCATTGTCTCTGTTTTTTATTCAGAATTTGAGAATATTTTCACTAAAAAGAAAAAAATTGAACTTGAATTTAATTCAATTTTCATTTATTTTTTAATAGGCTGAAATAGAGTTGCGAATGCAAATATAGCAAATTTCTAATCCATACAACCTAATGGATCCTATTGTTTTACATAGCATGAAACTATCCTCATATTTCTTACATATAGCCATTATTTAGGCCATTTGAAGTCATAAAAATATACTATGTCTAAGTAAAATTCCATGCAGTTAATTAATTAGAAGCAGAATATGTTGATTTATGCTCAATCTAAACAGTAACACAAGATGGAGCTGATGATATCATGAAGTGGTATGAGGCGTCATTGGAGCTGTTGTTTTTGCCCAGTGGCAATTTAAATAACTCGCAGTATATTGTATATTAATGGTCACTTATCATCAATATTCTTAGCTCATGTACAACTTATTATTTATTTATTCTGCATTTGTTTGCTTGTTTTCCTCCTCTTCATCTCCAGCCTCTGTCTCTTATATTGTCTCTTATACACAGTCAAAGACACAACGCTGCTCTAATTATGAAGCACATATACGTCATTTTGACGCCAAACTCACCTCACAACAACTTATTTACAGCGTCTAACAGAAATATCTTTGCAGTTTTCCTAAAAACCTAAAAACAAGAGACGGGAGATTAAAAGATTAAAACAAAAGACACAAACACAATCCTTGATTCCACCAACTCAACATGTTTGTTCTGGACACGTCATGAATAGAAACTCACACCGAGGAGCGTCACATACAGTAAAAACACAGAAATGACTATAAAGGTGTTTTTCTGTGAGGACCAACCCATATAAACAGCAGGAGAAGCAGCATCACTGCTGCACCTTCTGTCTCCCACATGTGTACCTGTCCCTCTAATGACGACTCAGGAGTCTTCTTTGTCTTTTGCCCCATTGTTCATCACATTTGTGGGACATATTAGATGCTGAAATACTCACTTCTTACATTCAGTCACACAGAAACGCTGATAAGACGCCTCAGCCTGACAAAAATGGACAAATATTTCCACTTCTCTCATGTTTTCATGGAAATTATCTTTTTTATTTCAGCTTTTTATGGAACTTTACTGTTTTGACATTTAGAGCTGCAACGATTAATCGGTTAATAACAACTATTCTGATAATTGATTAATTGATTTGAGTCATTTTTAAGAAGTAAATGTCTAAATTCTCTGGTTCCAGCTTCTCTTCTCTGATTATTTCCTGGTTTCTTTAGTCTCTATAATAATAAACTGATGATCTTTGGGTTGTGGACAAAAAAAAGACATTTTAGGTTGAATCTTCAGCTTTGGAAACACTGATCAACATTTTACACCATTTAATGAACCAAACAACTAATTAAGCAAAGATTAGTTGATTAATTGATTAGTCGACAACTATTTTGACAATCAAATAATCAATTTGCGTCATTTTTCAGAATAAAATGTCTAAATTCTCTGGTTCCAGCTTCTCTTCTCTGATTATTTCCTGGTTTCTTTATTCTCTATAATAATAAACTGATGATCTTTGGGTTGTGGACAAAAAAAAGACATTTAAGGCTAAATCTTCATCTTTGGGAAACTGATTGACATTTTACACCATTTTCTGAACCAATTAAGTAATTAGAACTGCAGCAATTCATTGATTAATCAATTAGTTGCCAACTACTTTGATAATTGATTAATTCATTTAAAAATGTGAAACAGTGATCAACATTTTACACCATTTTATGAACCAAGTAACTTATTAGAGCTGTGATGATTTGTCGATTAAGAAAATGGTTCCAGCTTCTCTTCTCTGATTATTTCCTGGTTTCTTTATTCTTCTATAATAATAAACTGATGATCTTTGGGTTGTGGACTGTTGTTCTGGACAAAAAAAGACATTTTTGGTTGATTCTGCAGCTAAATTAATTAAAATAGTTGTCAGTTGCAGCCTTAGTGAGATTAAAACTAAATTGCAAAAACTAAATCTCAGACTGCACTTCAATGGTGTGTATGTACCCGACTGATTTAATTGCATGTTCCTTTAGAGGCATTTGCATGGGTGCTACTACAGATTAGTCCATTCCTGCCCTTCCACTTCATTGAATAAGTGTGAGCGTTGGTGAATGTGGTCCATTGTCTCACATCTGCTGAATAGTGACATCTCCTCCCAACCATTTGGCCTCTGACAGTACGTGCTTGCAGCTTGCTTATCGCTCCATATTGATGTTGCTCACCAGGAGGTTGCTTCGGGGTGCCGCTGCACAGGGCGCTAATTTATGCTCCTTTCGGGGCGCCCAACACCAGGCATTCCAAACATTGCAGTATGGGCAAACACTCAGGTGCACTTCCTCCCTCCACAACCAAAGTGCAAATGAGAATCAATGGAATTAAAGTGAGACGTGAGCTCGGCTACAAAGAATAAACAAGCCACCCAGGTCGGGGTGAGATGGCCGCAGGCTATCCAGCGTCGCAGGGTAAATGGTGAAGAGCTGTGGATGTTAGAGCTAACACAAGAAAAACAGAGTAAGCCGTTTTTTTTCTCTGCACAACGGACCCATCGGGGATCCAGAAATACTTTTGAAGCGATTAAAATGTTTGCTATCAGGCGGATTTAGAGATGGTTTGTTGGCTGGGAGACATTCACCATCCCAGACAAACACAGGCAGTACTTTAAGATATAGTCTGTACAAAAAAGTGTTTTCCTCCTTCCTGATTGCTTATTTTGTGCATGTTTGTCAGATATAAATGTTTCAGATCATCAAAGAAATGAACTCATCAAAGTGAACGTGAAGGTTTTTATTATTAAGGGAGAAAAAACAACCAAACCTGCATAGTCCTGTGTGGATATCTCTCCCCCCCCCCATTAAAACTCACCTGAGTTTGATTTCTCTAGCCACACCCAGGCCTGATTACTGCCACGTCTGTTCTCAATCATGAGATCACTTAAACAGGACCTTCCTGACAAAGTGAAATCCTCAGAAGGTGGACATTGTGCTGAGATCTAAAGAAATTCAGGAACTAATGAGAAAGAAAGTGATTTAGATATGGAAACGGTTCTGAAGCCATTTCTAAAGCTTTGGGACTCCAGATCCCAGGAGCAGCCGGCCAACCAGAATTACCTCAAGAGCAGCGACAACTCGTCCAAGAGTCACAAAAGACGCCACAACAACATCCAAAGAACTGCAGGCCTCACTTTCCTCAGTTAAGGTCAGTGTTTATGACTCCACCATAAGAAGGAAATGTTCCAAGACTAAAACCACTGCTGAGCCAAAAGAACATTAAGGCTTGTCTCAATTTTGCCATAAAACATCTTGATCATTGCCAAGACCTTTGGAGGAACACAAAAGTTAAACCTTTTGGAATGTGTGTTCCATTCCATCTGGTGAAAAGGTAACACTGCATTTTAGGAAAGAAGCTTGTACCAACAGCAAAATATGGGTCTGTTTTACTGCTTCGGGACCTGGGAGACTTGCTGTGATAAATGGAACCATGAAATCTGCTGCCAACAGATCCTTCAGGACAATGTCCAACCGCATGTTTGTGACCCCCAGCTTGGGTTCTGCAGCGGGACAATGATCCAAAACACACCAACCATCCACCTCTGAACGGATGAAGAGAAACAAAATGGAGCAGCCGAGTCAAAGTCCTGCCCTGAATCCTGTTGAGATGCTGTGACATCACCTTAAAAAGGTGATTCATTAAACCTCCAATGTGGCTGCATTTCAACAATTCTGCAAAGGTGAGTGATTCATTACTCAACTTATTGCAAACACTTGCAGTTGTTGCTGCTAAGGGCCCAAACAATTGCCCAGAGGTCTGATGTGGATTATGTTGCTGTAGGATGAACTCCTGACTAACTAGGTCTAGACCAGGGGTTGGCAATCCTGGTCCTGGAGGGCCGGTGTGGGTGCAGGATTTTGTTCCAACCAAGAAGTTACACACCTGATTCTACTAATGAAGGCCTTGGCAATGGTTCTAGAGGTTGATTAGTAGAATCAGGCGTGTTGCGTCTTGGTTGGAACAAAATCCTGCACCCACACCGGCCCTCCAGGACCAGGATTGCCCACCCCTGGTCTAGATCATGGGGTTCTGCTTAGCTCTAGAGCTCTAGTCCTAGAAAAGACCCAGACATCAGGCTTCATCCATGCTGATATACAGACGGGGGTTAATTAACCAGAGAAACTTGGTTTATTTAAGTCCATTACTGCAGAAAAGCTGGATGTCTAAGTTGTTAACTATTGATTCCTGTAAATTGATCTTTTTTGGGTCGTTGGGTCGTTAACTGATTATTTTTCTACCATTTAAATGTCTCATATTCTTCACTTTCCTGTGTTTTATTGTGAATTTTTCATCTCTAACCAGATTTGAAGCAGCAAAGATCATCTCAGTATAGTTTTCCACTTCTTTTCTCCAGCTTCTTCCTCCTCCTCTTTAAATGGCTGTTGGTGGAAACTGTATAGTAGTGACATCACAACTTCACATAAGTCATGACTGCTTCTTTTAAGGCTCAGTTTCTGAATACAGGCTGTGTATGTTTCTCTGTGGATTGAGTGTTTTTTAAACATGGGACAGTATTAATACACTCTCTGCTGTCATATATACAGTAAATATATAATAAATCTTGAAGGTTTCATTGGAATTAAACTGATTAAAGTTCAATAACAATGTAAAAACTTGCGTTCTAAAGCTTTTGAAGTCTCTTGTTGCTAAATATTTAAATTTGTCTGATCAATCTAAAACATTTTAGTGTGACAAACAGGCAAAGTAGTTTTAAAACACACATCAAGCCACAGGTTTATTTTTTTTGTATGGAATGCAGCGTTTGTGTAGCGAGGTGTTGGAGGGAGGTGAGAGCGGCAGGTGGAGCAGACGGCAGGTGGTCGCTGCCACGCCATGTTCTACTGTTTGACATGAGAGTAACGTGTCAATCAATGGCTTCCTCCTCTCTTCTCCTATGGGGCCTTGTGCTATTGATTTCAGAGTGTGTTAGAGTGCCAGGGGGCGTCTACAACCACGCACAAGATTCACACCGCTGAAAAAAGATTCCAGTATAAACCGAAAGATCTTTATTTCCCTAGAAAAACCAAATGAATAAATTAACGGTGCAGTTACAGACTGTAACACTACAATAAAAATTGTTCTTTTACTCCAGGAATTTTAATTGATCCCACGCTTTCATATCCTTCCTACAAGAGTTTTGCTACTTCTACAGTTACACTTCATAATTAGTTGATTAATTGATTAGTTTCCAACTATTACATTAATCGATTTAAGAAAATAATGTCCAAATTCTCTGGTTCCAGCTTCTCTTCTCTGATTATTTCCTGGTTTCTTTAGTCTCTATAATAATAAACTGATGACTGAAACTTCACAGGATCTAGAACGGAACCTTGAGGAACCCCACATTTGATTTGAAATCCAACTATTTTAATAATTGATTATGGATTAGAGTCATTTTTTAAGAAGAAAACGTCCAAATTCTCTGGTTCCAGCTTATCTTCTCTGATTATTTCCTGTTTCTTTGGGTTGTGGATAAAAAAGACATTTTAGGTTGAATCCTAAGAAACGGTGGAATAGATGAACAGTGTAGTTACAGACCGTTACAATGCAATAAAAGATGTTCATAGACCTTATAAAACTCCATTAACTCACACACGTCTATCAGAAAAATACCCAATGATATCCTAAGAGTCTAATTGATCCCATGCTTTCATATCCTTCCTACAAGGGTTTTGCTTACTACTTCATAGCATTAAATTACTTGGTTATCCGCTCAAGTCTATTATTTAATTTATGTGTGGCCCTTTGAGTGAGTGCAGGGCTCTAAAACAATCTTTAAATATGACGGCACTTTCAAATAGTTCACGGCTCCACCGTTTCTCATTAACCCTCTGAGGACAAATCATTAACAACTCATTAAATCATATCTCCTTCCGTATCAGTAAGCCACCGATTCTGCCAACAAATGGGCACGGCGATAAATCCCATCAGACGCCTTCAAATCATATCAGAGATATCGAATAGTAGCCTCTTAAAATAGGAACAAAACCCAATAGATGAGTTGAACCCAGCCGCATGCACAGAGGTTTTGAATGGCAGGAGGGAAAAGGAATGAATAGCATGGCTTCGCCATTAAATAGGACAGTTTTAAGCTACTAAGAGGCCACTTTAGCACACATTTTGCTCCTCGAGGGCCCTTTAATATGCTTTTTAGCTTCTAGAAAGAACTTTAGCTTGCTTTTTAGCTCCAAGTCACAGGTTTTGGCTTCTAGAGGGAACTTAAACATGCATTTTAGCTGCCAATAGGACACTTTAGTACACATTTTGGCTCCTGGAGGGCACTTTAACGTGCCTTTTAGCCTCTAGAAGACACTTTAGCTTGCTTTTTAGCTCCAAAGAGGGCAGTTCCACACATATATTGGCTCCTAGAAGCTACTTTAGCATGCGTTTTGTCCCCTGGAGGGAACTTTAACATGCTAGAGGACACTTTAGTACATGTTTTGGCTCCTCAAGGGCCCTTTAACATGCTTTTTAGCTTCTTTTAGCTCCAAAGAGGGCACAACAACCCCCCACCCCCGCACGCCACTGGTTGAACCTGAACCAGTACCTGCTCCTGCTTCAGTTCTTTTTAAATAGGTGACTTAAAAAGAAGAAATTGCTGCGGTGGCGTTAATAATTCGATATTTAAATGCGACCTCTTCGTGTTTCACCTTGTTGTAGGAACTGACGGCGCCTTTATTGTCCCCGGAATCCAAGGACCGCTCCTCTCTTTCAAGGTGTCACTTTCATGGCCAGGAAATCTTTGATTGTGCACAAAAGGCTTTCACCAACAATGGCTTGGCACGGGATGGTACGACGCCGCGTATGATCTCCCCGTTTGAATCAGCCACGTGTTGTTGTCTGAAGGCTAATTAGCATAGCGCGGACGCCGTAATCACGCCGTTATCGGAATCTAACGAGAACCGGAGTGAGGTCGCCTATTGTTATGCAGTGGCCGGGCTTCTTCTCTTTTTACTTTTATCTCTCCGAGTCTTTTACTTTTTTTTTTTTCTCTTTCTACTTCCACCCTCCCTGTCTCTCCGCTCGGTGGGGGGAAGATGTATGCCGGTGCCCAGGTGGAGAGGAGGAGGAGGAGGAGGGAAATCAATAGCGAGGCTGTTTGAAGTTTTCTGAAAGACTTCCCAGGGAAGACGCTCTTGTCAGGGTGATAGATAAAGCTTGCGCCTCAGTCAGCGGCCAGAGGAGAGGAGAGCGCCTCACCTTTTTTAAGTGGGGCCCTAATAATAAAACAGCATGAATAAAACATCCTGGCTGAACCACGCGCTGCATTAGCGCTGCCGTCCCGTTATAAATGATACCGGTGGTCCTGGCGCCATTTGGGTAAAAGCCCACAGCACAGCTTTAAAAGAGGGCTGTGCACGCAGGAGGAAGGGAGATAGATTGATATGTGTGTTCCACCACTTATTTATTTATATATTACAGGGGGCTCCAGGAAGAATGAGGGAGAATTAGTAAGTTTTAGTGTTTGCAGGATGAGTTATGGCTTCATCGGTTGTGGATGGTCCGTGTGATCGGGTCATTTGGTGCTGTTCTTCCTCCCCAGTGACCTAAAAAATAAAAGATCATCAAAGTGTGTTTCAAGGTAGGTCTGGGCAATGAAACAATATCAGTATATATCAATATCTGCATCATCAATACAATAAATAGTTCATTGTAATATCCATAGTCTCAGAGAAACCAATGCTGCTGCTTCATTGGTTCATAAACGTCATATTTTCTGTTATCGAAGACTAAAGAAACCAGGAAATAATCAGTGGAGGAGCTGGAAGCAGAGAATTTGGACGGTTTTCTTTTTAAAAACGACTCTATACAATTAAATAATTATCAAAATACATGGTGATTAATGTAATAGTTAATCTAATCAGTTAGTTGCCAGATCAAAATCTAAAAAACAGACATTTTATCTTCTTTAAATCAATCTGTGCTGTTGGTTTTCCACATTTATATCATTCAGTTTCTACTTTTCTCTGTACAAATGAGCATAGAGGCTGTCAATTAATGTAATACTTAGCAAATTATTGATTCATTTGTTGTTTGGTTCATAAAAGGGTGTAAAATGTGGATCAGTGTCTCCAAAAGCTGAAGATTCAACCTAAAATGTCTTATTTTTTTGTCCACAACCCAAAGATGATCAGTTTATTATTATAGAGACTAAAGAAACCAGGAAATAATCAGAGAAGAGAAGCTGGAACCAGAGAATTTGGACATTTTCTTCTTAAATCGATTAATCAATCATCAAAATAGCTGGCGTTTAATGAAATGGTGGACAACCAATCGATTAATCGACTAATCGTTGCAGCTCTACCAATAATTAAATCAGTCATTTAACAGAAAAATGACAAAGTTTAATATATTCAGCTGTTGTCGTGTGGTTCTACATTGTCCTTCCTGTTTTTAAAGCATTGGACCAATAACACGTTCAATCCAGTTGCTTTGCCTTAAACTCCGACCTGGATGAACCTGCACGGACAGTTTATAGGAAATGAGAAGCGACTCATTGCATCAGTCGGGGTTAAATGAAGATAATCACCCATCTAGAAATGATCCAAAAGGAGACTTTTACCTACTTGAATCCAGGTAAATCTCCAGCGTCCATAGATGAGGTCATTTCCTCCTCAGTTTGGAACGTCGACACCATGGTGAACAAAAAGCAGCAGCATGGCAGCAAGGTTGCACAAACTCCTCATTTATCAGCCTCAGCTTTGAGCTGAGTGGGAGCCAGGAGGCTACAACATAAATCTCCCGGCTCTCGCTGCCCTGACCTCGTTTGTTCGGCCTTTGGCCGCCTCTCACTCCGGGCCACGGACCAGGGAGAAGCTCTCCCAGCCCGAGGGGGTAAGCGGGGTCAAGTGGCCTGTCGCAGGGGTCAACGGCTGCCGGTGACCCCCCTCCCGGCCCGGAGGTCGAACCCTTGACCCCGGCTATGACCGACACTTCACAGGGAGGCAGAGGGATGGAGGGGTCACACCTCGGCTTTCACCTCCGCTTCCTGCAGGCCACACAGGTGTCAGACGCCTCGGTCCTGGGGAAAGGTCAGAGGTCATAGAGCAGTAAGGGGGGGGGGGCGGCTTTAAGGCGAAGGATCTGGAAATGACAGGAGCTGCAGGGGCGGAAGGAGCAAAGGAGCAGGAGCTTCATATCTGACTGTTTTCTATGGTTGAATCCGACTTAACATCAGAAACAATTGATCAGATTCTAGAAAACTTCCTGTTCATGTTGAACAGGAACTCTAGAAATTACACTTTAGTAGTAGAAGATTGTAAATTTAAATAAAATGGTGTGATTGGAGAGCAGAATCAAGAAACTACTAATCACTATTAATGTATAATATCAGTTATAGACTATCAATAATCACTATTAATGTATAATATCAGTTATAGATGATCAATAATCACTATTAATGTATAATATCAGTTATAGATGATCAATAATCACTTTTAATGCCTTTAGATTGAGATACTCAAAAATGTTTGTGTTAAGATTTCTGTTTTTGCTGATTTGGGTCAGTCTGGTCTTGTTTTATGCAAACAGACGAACATTTTCTTTAAAAAAAAGGTTAAATTCACTAAAATAAAGAAAAATACTTGAAATAAACTAAATTATCTAAGATAATTATACTAAATGTTGGACTAATTATACCAAAAACTGATATTTTCACCAGTTTTTACTGATTTGGGTCAATTTTGGATGAACATATATTGAACTACATGTGTAGATTTCAGTTTTAACAGGTTAAAATACTGATTCAAGTTGTATCATCTGCTATTTTTGTGTTTACTTATAGAAGACACCAGTTGAAATGTTAAAAAATACTCGAGCAACAAATGTAGAAGACACGTGAGGACTGTTAAAACATGCAAATAAAAAAAAATCCATGTGTAGAACGTGTAGAGGCAGCAGAGAATGACTGTAGTGTTGAGAGTTTATCTCCTGCTGAGGGGGGGAGATGAGCCTAAATCTGACAGCGCCCCGCTGAGACAATCACAGAACTGGGAGTCTCCTTATTTGTTTTAGCAGCTCCCAGATAAATAACAACATTCTGCTCTGAAGCTAAAGCGCTTCTCCCTGTGTCTCCTGGTCTCTATCCCCGCTCAGATCTCGCGTTTCCCCCCCGCCGCCGCCTCCATCGCCGCTCGCTTCGTCTCTTTTCCTGCACCCTGACAGTTATTTGTATCTCTGTTCTCTCCATGTCTACCTGTCTGCAGCTCCTCACACAGCCAGAGGCTAGCTGCTGCTTCCTCCTCCGTGAATCCCAATGTCTCCTCCTCGCTCGTTTTTTTTTATTTGTTCTTGTTTTTGCCGCCTACATGACTCATGTTGCACGTGAGTTTCAATTCGGAAACTCAAGCAACAGTTGATAAAACTCCATATGTTTCCCTGCTCTCAAATACTTTTCACAGTAGATGGCGTCCCCCAGGGATCCTTGTTGGGGTCCCTAGAATAAAGAAGGAATCCTTTATTTTCACTAATTCCTTTTATATCTGCACAATTTTAGAATGTAAGGACCATTTGTATGGAGGACTGAGACTGCCAGAATAAATGTTTTTAAAAAATGATGATTTTTGAGACATAAATGGAGGAGGGGTCAATACATAAATGGCTTTAAAAAGAATATATTAATGTAAAAAAATGAAGCTAATTGTTATTTGCTGGTATATTCATTCATGCACTGAGTCAATTATTCATTTTTTGAACATGGCAGTATCTGTCCTCCATAATTTTGGCCACTTTTCTGTTATATATATATATTTTGCGTTTCGGTGTTGTATATCGGATGGGGTCCAGTTTTTGTGAGTTTTAAGGGTCCTTGACGTGAGTTTGAGAAGTTTGAGAACCACTGAGATAAGATAAAGTTTATTGATCCCACAATAAAGTTTGTGGGATCAATAACAGCAACATCTGGGGATACCAGTATGAGAAATTTATATAGATTATAAAAATAAAAACAAAAAAAAGCTTATTCACACAGTATATTTACAAAAAAATACTGTATTGTTGCAGCAGAATTCTTTACAGAATGAATAATGAGATGATGAGGGTTAACTTTACTGTTCACAAATAATTTATATATACATTAATGCAAAAAGCTGCAGAATTCATATAGTCATGAGTGCAACAAAAAGTCATGTCATGGTGGAAGAGGAGGGGATTTGAAGGAATCTACATGTTGAATATAGACTCAGCGTGACAGCGTGATACGTATCGAATGTTTGATATTCAGCTTTATCAAACATTCATCCATAAAGATGTATTGTTTGTGTGTTTAAAGGACGACTCTCTGCAGACGGGATGATAAGAGCGTCTCCTGTTTGCCTTTAAAACTCTCACCTGCTGATATCACATGAATAGTTATCGTACCACTCAATCTACACAGCTTTTTTTCTGTCTCTGTTTTTTTTTTTGAAGCCTTAACAAAACATCGTTCCCATAAATGAAATCTAGTTGCTATTCAAATGCATTGGAATATTTTTGAATTAATGCATGCAGAAAGAAGCCCCTCAGTGGCTCAGAAAGGGGGAAAGTAAAAAAGAATAACTGATTTAAAAAGTGATAACAAACAGGACTTGCTCAGCATATTCTGACCTTTGCTTATATTTATAACAGCAGCTGTCTCATCGCACAGAAACGGGAAGATGTGTCACTCTGAGCTGTATTTCAAAGACCTTTTTTTTCCCATGTAATTGCAGAAAATAAATGGAGACAACAGGAGCTACGTCAGAGGTTGATGACGACCCCGGTCGTACCAGGTAAGTGTTTTCAAACGCAGAAACGTTCGCCACAAACACCCCATTGTGTGTATGAGATCATCAGCAGCGCCCCATTGATCGCCATTAAAGCCTTCACTCCAGAGGAGACGCTAGCACGGCTGCTGGAATTTATGGAGACATTAGAGCCGTCCTATAGACGCTGGATACATCAGGGTGAAAAGCAGCACGCTAAAGTGTTGCTGTGTCTGTTGCTTTTAAATCTGGTACAACAGGGATCAGAGATGTGAGTGATGGGCTGGTAATTGTTGTTGGTTGATCCGACACGTTTTTAGCCGAACGAGGAAGTTGGAAAGAAATTAAAGTATTAGAAGAATGAAAATTTAAATGCAGCAAACCTGGTGAGATATTAGAGCAAAATCAAGAAGCTACAGGCTATAAATAATAAATATTAATGTATAATATCAGTTATAGATTATCAATAATCACTATTAATGTATAATATCAGTTATAGACTATCAATAATCACTATTAATGTATAATCAGTTATAGATTATCAATAATCACTATTAATGTATAATATCAGTTATAGACTATCAATAATCACTATTAATGTATAATATCAGTTATAGATTATCAATAATCACTATTAATGTATAATATCAGTTATAGACTATCAATAATCACTATTAATGTATAATATCAGTTATAGACTATCAATAATCACTATTAATGTATAATATCAGTTATAGATGATCAATAATCACTATTAATGTATAATATCAGTTATAGATGATCAATAATCACTATTAATGTATAATATCAGTTATAGATGATCAATAATCACTATTAATGTATAATATCAGTTATAGATGATCAATAATCACTATTAATGTATATCAGTTATAGATGATCAATAATCACTATTAATGTATAATATCAGTTATAGATGATCAATAATCACTATTAATGTATAATATCAGTTATAGATGATCAATAATCACTATTAATGTATAATATCAGTTATAGATGATCAATAATCACTATTAATGTATAATATCAGTTATAGATGATCAATAATCACTATTAATGTATAATATCAGTTATAGATGATCAATAATCACTATTAATGTATAATATCAGTTATAGATGATCAATAATCACTATTAATGTATAATATCAGTTATAGATGATCAATAATCGCTATTAATGTATAATATCAGTTATAGACGATCAATAATCGCTATTAATGTATAATATCAGTTATAGACGATCAATAATCGCTATTAATGTATAATATCAGTTATAGATGATCAATAATCACTATTAATGTATAATAATGATAATGATAATAAAGATGATATTATACATTAATAGTGATTATTGATCATCTATAACTGATATTATACATTAATAGCGATTATTGATCATCTATAACTGATATTATACATTAATAGCGATTATTGATCATCTATAACTGATATTATACATTAATAGCGATTATTGATCGTCTATAACTGATATTATACATTAATAGCGATTATTGATCATCTATAACTGATATTATACATAGCGATTATTGATCGTCTATAACTGATATTATACATTAATAGCGATTATTGATCGTCTATAACTGATATTATACATTAATAGCGATTATTGATCGTCTATAACTGATATTATACATTAATAGCGATTATTGATCATCTATAACTGATATTATACATTAATAGCGATTATTGATCGTCTATAACTGATATTATACATTAATAGCGATTATTGATCGTCTATAACTGATATTATACATTAATAGCGATTATTGATCATCTATAACTGATATTATACATAGCGATTATTGATCGTCTATAACTGATATTATACATTAATAGCGATTATTGATCGTCTATAACTGATATTATACATTAATAGCGATTATTGATCATCTATAACTGATATTATACATTAATAGTGATTATTGATCATCTATAACTGATATTATACATTAATAGCGATTATTGATCATCTATAACTGATATTATACATAGCGATTATTGATCGTCTATAACTGATATTATACATTAATAGCGATTATTGATCGTCTATAACTGATATTATACATTAATAGCGATTATTGATCATCTATAACTGATATTATACATTAATAGCGATTATTGATCGTCTATAACTGATATTATACATTAATAGCGATTATTGATCGTCTATAACTGATATTATACATTAATAGCGATTATTGATCATCTATAACTGATATTATACATTAATAGTGATTATTGATCATCTATAACTGATATTATACACTAACAGTGATATCTTCTTGATTTTTCTCTCTTCTAACATCAGATTTCTGTATTTAAATGAATCTTCTAGTTTTTCTCCCCTCCTCTGAAGTTCCAGTGTTAACCTCTATCACCACTGATCATCTGTTATTTAAAGAGACGTTTCCATGTGTTTATTGTGCCGTGCATGTTGCAGACCTTTGTGTTTATTACTAGTCGCTGCTCATTGTGTGTGAATGAGTGTTTGACAGCCGCGTCGCTGCAGGTTCACTAATTAAATTCACAGATGAAATATCAGGACTGGAACCTGCAGAGCTCCAACAGGTAAAAAGTGCTGAGCTGCAGGTTTTCGGCCGGTTTTCTCCTCCTCATGTGAGCTTTAACGTCGCCCCGACGGATTCAGCCCGGATAAAACGGCGGCGGGCGGCCGGGTCAACGGAAATTTATGAAGTTATCGATCAGCTGGTTTCACTAACCAACGAGAGGAGGGGGCAGGACAAGAGAAGATAATACAGATTTGTCTTTTATCCAGCTTCTTATCCAGTTTTTTTTTTTTTTTTCGTGGTGCCTACTCCAACCAAATATTAATCTCCTAATTTTTAATTTTTAATCCCGGGGAAAAGAAGTCTGTAAAATAAATGCCTCTGTCCGGGCAGGTCCGTGGTAAATAATTAAAATTGAAAATTGATTGTTTGCGGCGGAGCAGCCGGGGATTTATGGGATCGGGGGGTTCCACCGCAGCACCCCGGGGGACCAGCTCCCACACCGGCCTCCTTCCCTGTGCTAAGCATTTTTTCACATTATTCCACACCTAATATGCTAAGGAGTGTGTGTGTGAGTGTGTGTGTGTGTGTGTGGGGGGGGGGGGGGGGGGGGAGTAAAGGAAAAGACAGGAGGGGAGGTGTGTGCTTTGTTAGATGACTACTATGCTATTTTATTTATTTTTTTTGCAGAAATCAATGGATTGGAACCACCCCACCCCCTTTCTAATTTTTTTTTTCTCCACATGGCTCTAATATTTATTTCAATGTCCTGTCAATAAATATAACAAGATTAGTTTTATAACGCTTTACCCAGGGAATTTGATTCAAGGGAAGTTATATTAGTTATGCCCGATTAAAAATAAGCAATCGATGGAGGTGAAACTGCAGCAAAACCTCCTCCTCCTCTATTTCTCTCCTGTTTTTTTTTTTTTGCAACAGGCGATATTAAAGGCCTCCTAAACATGGAAAGACCCACCTCCCTGTCCTCACGGTTACAAACGGAGGAGACGTCCTCCTCCTCCTCCTCTCTCCGACTGCGGTGGCCCGGCCGTGTCAGCCCTTCCTCTGACTAATGAACGCGGAGGAAAAACAAATAATGGGCCCTTCCGGTTAAATTAATGAGGGAGGAAACGTTCGTTTTTTATGTCGCTGACCGGCTTCGTGCATGTGGGTGTTCGCCGTGATGATAATTCACTTCACGTCATGATGAATCTATCCGGTCACCTGTGGCTCAGGGTTTAACTGGGATATTTCTTCAAGGTGGCATCACTTAGGAGGGTTTTTGTAGTGGAAAACCAAATATATATTAGCTAATGGTTTTCTAGGCTTTTGTATCGTAGTTAGGATTCTGTAAACCTCCTGATTCAGGTTCAGCGTTGAGTTTTATTCATAAATCACAGGAGAAAACCTCAGCTCCAACACTGAATCAAGGATTTTATCTGTAGTAAAACAGAATTTTGCAAGATTCTAACTGTATTTGCTCTGCAACAGCAACATGAATTGATTCTGACTCTTCATGTTGTCGGTTTCTTTTGATTCTGTTAAAATCCTAAAGATTTATTATCATTTATAGCAGGAAAACTGAAAAAATCAACCTGGAACTTAACCTGTTAAGGTTCAGCTTTGAGTTTTCTTCATAAATCACATGAGAAAACCTCAGCTCCACTGAATCAAGTATTTTATACTATGTTTTTATAAGGTTTTAATGGAGTTTTATGACGTTGGGCTGGATTTTTATACAAGTCTCCTATCAATTAACACTGGGAAATTAAACAATAGGACTCAATGACTATGTTAATGTTAAAATATAATATAGTGTCCAGGTTATTTCAGGAATGTATGAGAATAAGACCTAAGACGTCTGATTTGTTCCAGAAATCAGACTTTTACAGAGAAATCTGTAGCTTTGTGTAGAACATCCATGTCATCTACATCCCAGAATTTCACCATAACTTCACCTAAAAGCTAAATCAGTGCTATACTCTGTATTCTACAGTTTACATATTAACTTATTGAGACCCTAAACCTCCTCATACGGCTACAGAACTGAGTTTTATTCATTAATCCCAGTATTAAACCTCAGCTCCAACACTAAAAGTGTTTTATCTGTATTAAACCCAATGTTACTGTTCCAGCATCAATATATATCATCAATATCCACATCATCAATACAATAAGACAATAGTTTAATAGAATATCAGTAGAGACTATTTACATATTTAATTTGTGTGATTATTTAATTGGCTCCTTTATAATAAACATCTTAGAGAATATATTCATGTTCTATAATGATCCTCAGTAGGATTTATATCATTTTATGGACTAATAATTTCGACGATTTCAAGTTTTTTCCTGATTTGGGTCAGTTTGGTCTTGTTTTGAGTTTGAAATAGTCATTTTACACTTTTAGGTGTTTTTTTTTTAACTATTTTTGTTTGTAACAGCATCATAAATTGATTCCATAACCTTTGTTTTTATAGCGATAATCCAGATTTATTATCATTTATTGCAGGAAAAATAGTGATTAAAGCTTGAAGGCATCTGACGAAACAGCAACTTAGTCCAATGTTGAGTAGATTTACTTTGAACTAAATTAATAATCATTTACTAATTGTACTGAATACAATATATTTCCCCTTGACTGATCATTTTTTGCAGTGTATGTGTTGTGCATCTGTTTTTACTTTGCAGAAACTGAAATCTGAACAGATGAACATGTAGTTTTTGGTCCAATAGACCTGGTGTTTTAGTGGTTAATGCATCTCATCTAACAGCTTTTATCAGATGCATCTAACTGTAAGTTTTTTCCTTCTTTACTCTGTTTCTGGTTGAGGTTTCACTACATGAAACGCGTCGTCCTTCAGCCGTGCCACCTTTACCGTGCAGCTCAGCTCTGTGCTGGCAACAAAATTCTAATTTTCTCATCTCTCTGGTTGCTGCCAGTGAACAGTGAGATAACCTCTGTGGTTCTATCTTAATAATTAAAACACAGTGGTATGAAGTTGCTGCTGCTGCTGCTGCTGCTCCTTTATTTATGAGCGAGGCTGCACACTGAAGTGATTGTGTTGAAACCAGCCGAGTCCTTGATCCTTGACATAAGGGTTTGTATTTTCAGGGCATATTTGAATATCAATGCCGAGACATGATCACCCCACGAGCACAGCCCGACCACACACACACACACTCACTCATGCACACACACACACACACATAGCTGCAGTATCACCCGTAGCGGTACGAGGGGAAGAGCATGATCAAACACACATCAGTCAATCTGTCAAACGTGCACACCTATGTGTATGCATGTACATATGCTCACACTGAAACATGGATGTTCTCCTCTATACAGACGTATACACTATTAAACAGCCAGAGTCGTGTCTGCTGACACATCCCATCACGACTCCTCACTGCTGCTCAATTAGTCCTCAGGAAAACCGACTGATTGGTTGTGAATCTGTCCGTCATTTCCATTTTTAATTGCCAATCAAACAAATCCCCAAATGAACAAAGGTATAAAATGGGTAAAAAAAAAGCATTTTTTTAATATTTCAGTTTTGGGATCAGATTGAAAATATGAAATGGGAACAGGGGGCACAGGACTGAATTTGATTTTAATGTTTAATTGGTCAGGTTTACGTGACCTGGAAATGTACGAAAGTCATTCTCTGTGGTCTGTGTTAGGGACCGTCTGCAAATTACATGTCAGTATGAATCCATTGATGATCAAAAATAAAGGTAACGACTAAAGGCTCCAACTAACAACTATTCTGATAGTCAATTAATACATTGATTATTGGAATCGATTAGTTGACTGCTTCCTAAAATGTGGATCAGTGTTTCCAAAACCTGAAGATTTAACCTATTTGTTATTTATATAAGGGCTGCAACTGATGATTGATTGATTAATTAAAATGATTAATTGATTATTTGTTTGGTTACTGTTTCCCAAAGATAATTATTCAACATAAAATGTCGAAGAAAAACCTGTTGTGCTGTCGACTTGATTCTGATAGTCAATTAATCTATCGATTATTGAAATGGTGAAGCTGAAGATTCAACTCTAAATGTCTTTTTTTTTGTCCACAACCCAAAGATCATCAGTTTATTATTATAGAGACTAAAGAAACCAGGAAATAATCAGAGAAAAGAAGCTGGAACCAGAGAATTTGGACATTTTCTTATAAATAAATGACTCTAATCCATAATTACATGATCAATTCATGTAATAATTGGCAACTGATCAATTAATTGATTGAGGCAGACTGTATTGTTGTTAAAGCTGCTTTAGGACCATAAACACAGCTATTTGTTATGAATAAACATGAAAATTTAAATATTAAAATGGGAAAACAGTCAAAATAGGGGCCCTTCAAAATAAAAGCATGCTCAAAATTACCCATGTCCAGACCAACAGTCCACAACGCAATCAGTTTATTATTATAGAAGAATAAAGAAACCAGGAAATAATCAGAGAAGAGAAGCTGGAACCAGAGAATTTGGACATTTTCATCTTAAAAATGACTCAAATCCATTAATCATTATCAAAATAGTTGGCAATTAATTGATCATTTCAGTTCTACTTGCAGAAGAAGAAAGATTCGAGAAGATTTTGTCTTTGAAAAGTCTATGAATGACTTTCGATTAATGGTTGCAGCTCTTTCTGATAATTCTACTCACTATTGGGTTAATTATACCAAACACAACATCTTCACCTGATTTTATTTTATCGTACATGAGCCTCCAC
The DNA here is from genome assembly GCA_030544235.1 of Lepturacanthus savala. Lineage (NCBI taxonomy): Eukaryota > Metazoa > Chordata > Actinopteri > Scombriformes > Trichiuridae > Lepturacanthus > Lepturacanthus savala. The sequence goes on from CM060467.1 coordinate 1,799,102, forward strand.
CACCTTCACCACACGAGAGTCTCTGCACAAATCAATTACTCCTGAGGCAGGCGTTCCAGGTCCACGCATCCACAGGGGGAATTATTTAGAGAGAGGGAACCGAGTCACATGGGAGGAACAGGAAGAGGTGGAAGACCTCGTCAGGGTCCCCCCCGATCCACCACAGCCCAGAACCCTTAATCCCTGCAGGCGACACGGGTCCATCTCCTCACATTACAGCAGCAGCATCCTCCATGCTGCAGCTCCACCACTCATTAGATCCACGTTAGCTTCCCCTCACACAGCCCACTGCCACATCAGCCCATCAGGAACACAGGGGAAAACAACTCCTATCACTGCACACACACACACACACACACACACACAGAAAATACAGGATTAATAGAAATTGTGCATGTGGACAGTCAGATTTGCAGTGATTTCTGGATCCAAATATGAAATAAAGAGAGAGGAAGAGCAAGAATCAGTGTGTGTTTGTGTGTGTGTGCGCGCACATGCACGTGTGAGTGTGTGTGTGTGAGTCTGTTGCACATATATGTGTCTGTTTTTAATGTGGGAGTGATATGGTTATGTGCAAAAATATGGGGAGAGAAAACAGTCACCTCTGTCAATACACACCTGCCCAGTGCATGCAGTCACACACACACACACACACACACACACACACACACACACACACACACACACACACACCCCTCCTCCTCCATCGATATAACAACATTATCGACAACTTCTGCTCAACAAATGCTGATATTTTTTCATCTTCTCTGAGGAGGAAGATAAAACATTATAAATTCATGTTAGTTAATAAAGTCTAAATCTGACTTTTCACTTTAGCATCAAGGCTTCTAGTTTCTAATATCGATGCAAACAAAGTAAACCAGTGTGTTTTGACAAGAATAAACCATATTTAGTCAGATAATGGCTCCAGATGCATCATGTCAGGAGTTTTTGACGCTTCTGTAACTGGAAAACATACTTTTTGGAATGAAATAGTACATTTTCTCCAGGCTTTGATTGGATTGAGTAACCGTGTGTGTGTGTGCGTGTGTGTGTGTGTGTGTGTGTATCAGTGTGTGAGGGCAGTTTGAAAAATATGTTTTCTAGTTTTGCATTTTGATGTTACAGATTTTGACTACATACTGAAATAATGGGTTTATTCTACAAGACATGACAAATTTAAGAATTGCTGCTTCAGAAGCAATTAAATGTATATAAAAACCTGCTTAAATAATTAAAAACACACAATTTACATATACAAAATAATGCAGCAAGAACAGTTTAAAGGTGCAAACAGTGTAAATACCTCAAATTTTACCACTTAAACTTAAATTGTTAAGTTTAGCCATTTATTACCATTTATTTTATGGTATGAAACTTACAATAACATATGAATTAAGCAAAGGATCATAGAAATTACCTGTAATATGTTCACTTAAAGTGCAACCAACGACTGTTCTGATTAATCTATCGATTATTGAAATGATTTTTGATTAGTTGGCGTAAAATGTGGATCCCAAAGCTGAAGATTCAACATAAAGATTCAACCCAAAGATCATCAGTTTATTATTATAGAAGAATAAATAAACCAGGAAATAATCAGAGAAGAGAAGCTGGAACCAGAGAATTTAGACATTTTCTTCTTAAAAATGACTCTAATTGATTATCAGAAAAGTTAGAAACTAATGGATTAATTGACTAAGCTCTATTATTTATATTAGCACTGCAAGGAATGACTATTTTATTAGTTGATTAATCTATTAATTATTCAGTCGATTATCATAAAATAGAAAATCTAGAAAATAATCAGATTGGACGAGCTGGAACCAGAGAATTTATCAAAATAGCTTGCGATTAATGTCACAGCTGGTAACTAATCGATCAATCGATTAATCGTTGCAGCTCTGATTAGTTGTGTAAAGTATTGATCAGTGTTTCCAAAGCTGAAGATTCAACTTAAAATGTCTTTGTCCAGACCAACAGTCCACAACCCAAAGATCATTTGTTTGAATGATAAATTAATTAATCAATTATCGAAATAGATTGTGATTAATCAATCAATTGCTCTATGTATCGCTACAAATATCAACCAATGGCATTATCAATATAACTTTATTTAAAAATAAAACAGAGATTCTTTAAGATGATATCACCTTTAAATAAATAAAGAGGATGTAGGCAGGAGCGTGACTGACGTTAGCGTTAGCGTTAGCATTAGCTCGGCTAATCAGCATCACAGCCTTTTAATCTACCACGTCAGCCGCCGCCCGGCACAGAAAGTTAAATATTCACGATACAAGGCAAGCTACTCAGTGTTCAAACAAAGTGCTCTGCCAAGTTCAGCCATGTATGTAGAGGTAGCAGCGAAGGGAGAGAGAGAGACGGCTGTTTTATTATTCACACAAGGCATAATAAACCAGGCACGCTCGGTTAGCAACACTTAAACTCCCCGCGCTGTAGCAGTTAGCCGCTAATGCGACAGCAGTGATTTGGACATGTCCTATTAATAGTGCAGGGGAGGTTTCCATGCATGCTAATGGCGGCGTGTATTAGCTATTAATAGAAGCACACAGGGTCCTGATATTGGAGAGAAACCACGGACGGAGTGTGTGAGGTCTGATTTCTGTGGATTTGCAGGTGTGTGTGTGTTTTCTAAAGCGTGAGGGAGGCAGGAAGAGGACATGTTTGGTTTTTGGAAGCCGGGATGATGCGATGTGATGCAGCTGGAAGTTTTGGAGGCGTCGAGCTCTCCTCCTCACATGGATATTTAATGACCTGAGACCCCAACCCGGCCCTAAGACCCCCCCCCCTCCACCTCCTCCACCTCCTCCTCCTCCTGGTTCTCCTCCCTCTAACACTGCAACGAGGAGAGAAAGCTTCCCTCCTTTTGCTCAGAGTGGATGTATATGAGCTCAGAAGCATCAAGGAGAATATTAGAGCAGAAGCTGAAAGTGAAGACGCCGTCGTTCCGTGCACCAAAAGCCTCGTTTTCCTTATAATCATCAATTAAGAACAAGCAGAAATGATTCAGGCGATTGTTTGATCTGCAGATTTTATGTTATAATGTGCAACGCTGCATTTGACAAATGGATTTTATAACTTTTTATTAACATTATTGTGCGAATGCAGCGTCCTAATGTTATGCAACTTGGCTGTTTAGATTTTTTCTTGCTCTTCATACTGTCTGTATTTCTTAACCGTTCTTGCTGTGTTGTGTTTTAATTGGCGTTTTTTATCCTTCGTGTCTGAAGCAGCGATTCTTAGTTTTGTTGTAACTTGTTGTACAATGACTCATTAATTCATTCATTGTCACCACTGCCAGTGTATTTTAAGATAAAAGTATTTAAAGAGACATTTTTAAGAAGAAAATGTCCAAATTTTACATAATTTTATGAACCAAACAATTAATGAATACATCGACTTACATATTGACTATTAAAATAGTTGTTAGTTGCAGCCCTAATATAGATAATATGAATAATTGAGCTACGTTGATTAGTCAATTAATTGATTATTTTCCAACTATCAAATTAATCACCAACTATTTTGATAATCAATTGATTTGAGTCATTTTATAAGAAGAAAATGTCCAAATTCTCTGGTTCCTGGTTTCTTTATTCTTCTATAATAATAAACTGATGACTGAAACTTCACAGGATCTAGAACGGAACCTTGAGGAACCCCACATTTGATTTGACATCCAATTATTAATAATTGATTATGGATTAGAGTCATTTTTTAAGAAGAAAAACGTCCAAATTCTTTCTTTATTCTTGTATAATAATAAACTGATGATCTTTGGGTTGTGGACTGTTGGTCTGGACATGGATAATTTTGAGCATGCTTTTATTTTGAAGGGCCCCTATTTTGACTGTTTTCCCAGTTTAATATTTAAATTTTCATGGTTTATTCATAACAAATAGCTGTGTTTATGGTCCTAAATCACCTTTAGCAACAATTCAGTCTGCCTCAATTAATTAATTGATTAGTTGCCAATTATTATATGAATTGATCAATGGATTAGAGTAATTTATAAGAAAATGTCCAAATTATCTGGTTCCAGCTTCTCTTCTCTGATTATTTCCTGGTTTCTTTAGTCTCTATAATAAACTGATGATCTTTGGGTTGTGGACAAAAAAAGACATTTAGAGTTGAATCTTCAGCTTCACCATTTCAATAATCGATAGATTAATTGACTGATTGATCAGAATCAAGTCGACAGCACAAAAGCTTTTTCTTCAATATTTGAAACACAAATTAAAACCTAAAGTATAATAAAGAGATCTGTTCTTTCATTAAACGACTAAAAAAGTCAACAAAAACAGAGAAAAGTGACAGTTTGGGACAAATGAGGAGCAGCTTCCAGCCTCGTCTGTGAAACACAAGGTAACGAGCTGCAAACAGAGGAAAAGCACACACAGTTTAGCAGGACGTTTAAGACTCTCTCCGCTGCTTCGTCGGCGTGTTTCATGAACGCATCGTCCCCAGGGAAACTTCCTGTGCACGAGAAGGAGAGAAAATACATGAAGAGGAGTAAAAGGGGGGAAAGGTGGGGAGGAGGAGGGAAACCTAGTTAGAGGAGAAGATCAAGAACAGCAGCAGGGAGGCTTCTTTACATATTCTATCGTGTTATGACATAGTTTATAAACTTCCCAAATCGTTGGGCGTATTGCTATTTGGGAGAATTTGATCACTTGACGATAAACTACTCAGTTTTCTTTTCTCTTGCAGAATATCCCATCACTTTATTATTCCACGCTGATTTACTCCTGCCGAACATTTTTATATTTTCAAAACGACACATATCTCATTTCCCGACTCCGAAGTGTGTGTTCTGTGTGTGTGTGATGAAACAGACGTTTCCCATTTTAAATACAATATTCAGAAAAGCCCAAATTACCTGATTTACAGGACGATTCCTCCTCCCAGAATTTAGATTTATTCACAAACCTGCTGTAGTTCAATTCAATCAGAGCAGACCGCAGAGTTTCTTCTCAACAGTTTCCCAAAGCCGAAGATTCAACCCAAAGATCATCAGTTTATTATTATAGAGACTAAAGAAACCAGGAAATTATCAGAGAAGAGAAGCTGGAACCAGAGAATTTGGACGTTTTCTTCTTAAAAATGACTCTAATCCATAATCAATTATTAAAATAGTTGGATGTCAAATTAAATGTGGGGTTCCTCAAGGTTCCGTTCTAGATCCTGTGAAGTTTCAGTCAGTTTATTATTATAGAAGAATAAAGAAACCAGGAAATAATCAGAGAAGAGAAACTGGAACCAGAGAATTTAGACTTTAGACAACTGTTTTTGTTGACTTTTTTAGTCGTTTAATGAAAGAACAGATCTCTTTATTAAACTTGAGGTTTTAATTTGTGGTTCAAATATCGAAGAAAAAGCTTTTGTGCTGTCGACTTGATTCTGATCAATCAGTCAATTAATCTTTCAATTATTGAAATGGTGTAAAATGTGGATCAGTGTTTCCCAAAAGCTGAAGATTCAACTCGAAATGTCTTTTTTTTTTGTCCACAACCCAAAGATCATCAGTTTATTATTATAGAGACTAAAGAAACCAGGAAATAATTAGAGAAGAGAAGCTGGAACCAGAGAATTTAGACATTTTCTTATAAATAAATGACTCTAATCCATTGATCAATTCATGTAATAATTGGCAACTAATCAATTAATTGATTGAGCCAGACTGTATTGTTGCTAAAGGTGCTTTAGGACCATAAACACAGCTATTTGTTATGAATAAACCATGAAAAGTTAAATATTAAAATGGGAAAGCAGTCAAAATAGGGGCCCTTCAAAATAAAAGCATGCTCAAAATTATCCAACAGTCCACAACCCAAAGATCATCAGTTTATTATTATAGAGACTAAAGAAACCAGGAAATAATCAGGATTAATTGATTTGAGTCTTAAAAATAGTGAGCGATTGATGCAATAAGAGAATTTTGATTAATTAAATTGATTAATTTACAACTATTGCTTAAAACAACCCGTTTTACTTATATCTCAGTGGATTTTCCTGATTCTAAACATCCAGTAAAACCCTGTCGGCCTTTTCTCTTCCTTCCCTGTTTGTCCATGTTCCAGGGTCATGATTCTTAATGGCTCCTCTCCAGTCCTTCATCCCAGACCTGCTGGATTTGCCATTAGCCGATCATGAGGTCAAGGCCTGTGGGCAGGACCCAAAAGAGCAGCGACCCATTATTTCTCAGGGAAATTGATTATTGATTGGGAACAACAACAGAACTGATTGAGGATGGCGAGAGGAAAGAGGGACAGGAGGGAGGGAAAGAACGAGAGAATGGGCTCAATAAAGAATGATTGAAGCGTGTCAGAGCAGACGTATCGAACCAATGAGAATCGAAACCAAGACAATTTACCTCCAGTCTGTTTCCCAATGGAACTGCTGCGTTTTTCACCTTTCCCTTTATTTTTAGACAGTATATCAGTGTATGTGTAGTTTATAGAATCATACCTGCTGATGTGTGTGTTTAAGGAGTCCTGAAGCATCGTTTGAGTGTTTTAAGCTACGTCCATGTCCATATTTGACTATAGTAGACACGTTTTTAATTATAATGAGGGTTTTCCTCATTATAATTAAAAACTTGTCCTGCACTACAGAAGCTGAAATCCTAAAAGTCTTGTTTTTCCTACATTTAGTCCAATATTAATTATAATTATTAGATTTATTTCCTGATTTGTGTTAACCAGGTTGGTTGAAACTGACTAAAATCAAGAAAAAAGTGAAATTATCTGAATTATCTGTCAATGGAATGAAATAATTCTACTCAATATTATAATAATTGAACCAAAACAAGATGTTTTCACCTGTTTTTGCAGCGTATAAATGTTTAAATGTAATGTGACTGAAGCAGATTCATCCACTAACATGTTAATAGAGTTAAAAACTAGAAATATATTAAATATTCCTTGAAGATAAAATGTGAGAATCTCAATCTGAAGGCTGATATTAATCATTAATAGTGATTATTGATAATCTATAACTGATATTATACATTAATAGTGATTATTAATAGTCTATAACTGATATTATACATTAATAGTGATTATTGATCATCTATAACTGATATTATACATTAATAGTGATTATTGATCATCTATAACTGATATTATACATTAATAGTGATTATTGATCGTCTATAACTGATATTATACATTAATAGCGATTATTGATCATCTATAACTGATATTATACATTAATAGTGATTATTGATCATCTATAACTGATATTAATCATTAATAGTGATTATTGATCATCTATAACTGATATTATACATTAATAGTGATTATTGATCATCTATAACTGATATTATACATTAATAGTGATTATTGATAATCTATAACTGATATTATACATTGATAGTGATTATTGATCATCTATAACTGATATTATACATTAATAGTGATTATTGATCATCTATAACTGATATTATACATTAATAGTGATTATTGATCGCCTATAGTTTATTGATTTTGCTCTAAAATCACTCCAGATGCATTTAAATTTACAATTTTCAGGTTTTTCTAACCCTCAGACCTCAGATTCTCTCCTTAAACTGAAATGACGCAACTGACTGAGCCTCCATGTTGGTGTGTGTGTGTTTCTATGTGTGTGTGTGTGTGTTATGTCTGTTTTATGTAGTGTGGTGTGTGTGAGGTCCGGCGTTCCTGCAGTGTTGACAGGTCTCCTGCATGTCCCGGCCACTCTAGACAAACCAAGGTTGGGTTTAATCTTATAATGGCTGAGAGAAGGCCTCCTTAAAGCAAATCACAATGCATTGACCAAAAGACTCATGCATTATTCAGAGCCTTTTTTTCATATCACACAACCTCAGCAACACACACTCACACACACACACACAGGCTAATTTGCACTAATGTTTGTGTGTAAAGCGCACACACACACACACACACACACACACACACACACACACACACACACACACTTACCGGCTCTCGAGGCCCCGACCACCAGTCATCCAGGATTTGTTGTAATTCAAATAATTGATATGTATCCATGTTTCAATTGTATTAGCGCACTTGAGCTAATTGAGGAATCGTTTTTGGTCAAAACTCTCCCCTCAAGTATTTTATTTATTTAATTTTTTAATAAGATGCTCAAACTAAACTCACGCTTGTTCATTTGCTATAAAATAAAAGTCGTTTATTCATGAAAACTCGTCTCAAACATGAAAAGCAGCCTCTTATAATAAGATCCGGCTGCAGCTGTGTGACGTCCTGTTGTCAAATACTGTTTTAAATGTGTTTAAATCATTTTCTTAATGTAAAATGTGTCCTGACGGGAATGTGTGAGTTAGTCTGTGAAGAAGAATCAAAGTTCTGTCACCGTTTGAGACACAGAAT
>CM060467.1:1812500-1857500 GCA_030544235.1 Lepturacanthus savala
TAACATGTTTTCATCTGTCGTGAAATCACATTAAAAATTAAATAATACAAAGACAGTGATTGTAACATCAGATTTCCATTTTTGTGGAATTAAAAATAGTTCTGCCCCTTTTTTACAATATTATATTATAATATAAAAAAATAGAAAATTATAACAAATAAAAAATGAAATGATAAAGACATAATAATTGAAAAATATAAATAAAATTACACGATTAATACAAGAACAATAAATGTAGATTTAGTGTAGTTCTGCTATACACCAAATGGAATAGAAAATAAAAAAAATTTAAATTAAAATATAAAAAAAATAAATTAAAATAATAAAAAAATTTAAAAAATAAATTAAAATAATAATAAAAAAATTTAATTAAAATAATACAAAATAAAAAAAATTAAATAAAAATAATAAAAATAATTAAAAAAACATTTTAAAATAAAAAATAATTATTATAAAAAACAAAAAATAACAATTAAAAGTAAAAAATAAACAAAAAATACAAATATAATAATTAAAGTTGGTGTTTCTGCTAAACCAGTTGGAACAGAAACTTTAATTAGCATCATTGGTAACAGAATAAACACTGACTATTGATGGAATTGTTCTAGTTTTCCCTCTAAAATACTTTTTCATGCACTTTATGGAATAATTTATTACGTTTTTTCCTGTATTTATAAATTAATTTACTAACACCACCAAGCATATCGGTAGATATTAACATCCAATGGGATCAGAATCTCCAACAGCTGCTGTCATATTTAGTGTTTTCTCCTCTTTTCTCCCTGATTGGTGATGTATTTAGGAGCCTGAGCAGGGAATTTAAACCCGTACATGAGGCCTTTTTTCGGTTTCCCTGCACACATAATGGCCGTTTCACAGCTCGTCTGGGAGTAATGGAGCCTGGCTGGGCCCGGCGAGATGGATCGCCCCCAGACGGGGATGAAATGGGTGATCTGGCAGGATTGACGAGGCCTCGAGGTGCTTTAAGGGACGTGGTGACCAAAGTTAGACACTCAACCTCCACCGCTCCTCACTGGCTGTAAGTTATGGAGGTGGATGGAGGCGGAGGAGACAAAACCGATGGATGACAGACTGAGATGAGGCTTTGATTGGGTCCAACTTTGGTTTTATGTGCATATGTGGATTAATTCTTATTTTTTTGTATTAAAATAAAATAACAGGACATGGTGGAATCCAAGGGCTGTGGTAAATACATTTATGGCTCTATAGGTTAATCGATTAGTTTGTTTGATAAAATGTAAAACGTCAATCAGATTCAAGATGGAACCAGAGAATTTGGACATTTTCTTCTCAAAAATGACTCAAATCGATTAATCGATTATCAAAATAGTCAGCGATTAATGTAGTAGTTGGGAACTGATTGATTAAGTTCTTCGTAAACCATATTCATCTACGTGAGTTTAAGAATATTATACATAGTGCTGCAATTAGCGAACATTTTGATAATTGATTAATCTCTCTATTAACTGATTAGTTGTTTGGTTAAGATCATCAGTTTATTATTATAGAGACTAAATAAACCAGGAAATAATCAGAGAAGAGAAGCTGGAACCAGAGAATTTAGACATTTTCTTCTTAAAAATGACTCAAATCTATTATCGAAACGGTTGTTTCAGGTCGATCAAAATGCAAAATGTGAAGAATAACTGACATGGACGTGAAGTTGTAACCCCCCCACCCTCCACCCTCCAGCACCAAAAACACAACATGAGTGTGCTGGTATTTTTCGACTGGCGCTTTGAGGCGGCTGACGTTATAAATGGCGTGTGGTGGATAATGTCAATACTATGTGATTGGACTGAGCCTGCTGAGTCGCTAAAGGTCAGGGAGGAGCACATCGCTGATTGTTTTCCAAAGACAGCCCATTGAAGTTTGTCTGATAGGGGTCATTTAATTTAAGACACGCTCACAGGCTAAGTTATCAGTCTGTGTCAGCGCCGCCAACGCCTCAAACAACGCCGACCACTTCAAAATGGAGAGTTTTTCCATTGGAAACCGGCTGAATTTACCTAATTAACCTTTTTTTTCTGGATTTCTATTGATTTAATTAACGCAGGCTTATGATTATGGCTTTTAAGAATCCAGAGACAGATGAACATGCTATTTTTCACACCGTTTCCTGTCAGGTTGATGGATTGATGCCATGATAGCATCCACTAATGTGTCGATAATCTATGAGTTTGCTGTTAACCCTCTATTGAAATGACTTTAGACATGGAAATTATTATGAAAATAGCTAAATAATAGAAAGAAACATAAGAAAAAGTTGAAAACATAGACTCAGGATAGTTTCATGCTTGTATACACTATGAATTTACTATATTTGCATATTGGTGCCAGATGGAAACAAATCTATTTTAGCATAATATAAAAAATAAACAATTAAATTCAAGTTCAGTTTTTTATTTGGTAAAAATTTTCCCAAATTCTGAATAAAATGGTTGTGAGACAATGATGCTCACATGACAAATATTCATATATCCTGGTCATGTGACCTTATACATTGTATGTCCTTCAAAATAAAAGCCCCCTCTTTAACTGTAAAGACATAGATTTTTATATCACAGCTTTTTAGAAAAGATAAAGTAATTAATGCCACATGGCAACACTGTGTAATATAGGGTTAAGAATTGAAGTTGTGTCATTGAAAGACAGATAAAGGATATAACATTTATAAATCTATTTAAATGTTTGAATCCTATTTTATGTGATGGGTTGTTATGGAACTTGACTCTTTTATGTGACAAATATACACGCTTCTTTCTACTACTACTTATTTGACTGGAAACACCGTGCAGATATTAGCGTGACCCCTGAACACAACAAAAAACAACAGCTATATAATAAATCTTCACTCCTGAGCAGCTAAAACACAATATTCTCCCTAAAAAAATAGCAGGAAAGTGCTAAAAAGTGTATTTTCAACACTTTGTTTCAACACATCTGTATTTGAGTTTGAGCTGCAGCAGGAGTAAAAAAGTAAAGGAAGTAAAAGAAAAACGACCAATTAGCTCTTTGTAGCTCTCTATTGCATTGCATTGCTATATAACACCATGCAAATGTTGTCATATCAGGCTTTTTCTTATTTTGGCCCAGAATGCACTGCGATATTAAAGTTTGCTGCAACAAATATGTCCTGGAGGTTCAGAAGATGTTTGTCAGTCCATGTAAAAAGGAGTGAAAACAGTCACAAGTTATGATTAAAGTAAATAGTAAAACATGGATTTTACTACAGACTCTTTTGCCATATGGCAACGCTATGCAGTAGAGGTCTAATATATGAAAACCAAAAGAACGTCTAAATCTAAATTGTGCAATTAGATGGTGAATTTCTTCATTTGTTGCCATGGTAATAGATCAGCTTCCATTCTCTCCCAACATTTAAAGAAGCTTTAATCTCGTGTGTCTTAATGTCCATTAGAACACGTACACCACTCCAGACGCACGTATTTCATCCACCAACTGAGGCTTTTAGGTCCAATTTCATTGCCAGCGTTCCTTTTGTGATATATCCCTGAAAAGTGATCTAAAAAAACACAAGATGCAAATGTGGACGTTTGCTATCCCGTCCACCCACATCATTTGGTGAGTTTGCATGTACAGGCTTTTTTTTTTGGATGGTTTTCATCAATTTAATATTTAATATTACATTTTTTGACATTTTATCTAATATATTTGTCTATTTATGTATTTTTTGTACTTTTTTATCTTATATTTTTGAATTTTTATCTCATAATTTTAGCTTTTTCTGTTCATATTTTGACTTGTTTGCTTATATTTTCTGTTTATATTCAAACAGGATTTGTAGAACAAACCTGGACATATGTTTGTTTTATTTTCACACATTAATACATTTTCTTGTCTAATATTTAATAGTATATTCATTCACTTCATATTTAGACTCTTACAATTGCACTTATAACATTGAAGACCTTCAATATAAAAGCATCCTTTTTTTAGTTTAAAATCAGCTACAAAGTAAAAGCACAGATTAAACAGTGATTATACAAAAAGTAAAAGTCTTTATTTTTATTTTATTACATGCTAAAGTCTTTTAGGTGACCAATCAGCTTTAATCCTCTACTGCATAGCATTGCTCTTTCAAATTATGGCCCAGAATGCAATTTCAGTCCATGTAAAAAGGACTGAAAGACTTGATTTTTACAACTAAATAGTAAAACATGGATTTTATGTAACTGCTTTCTAGTAATATTAAGCCAAAGTAATGGTTGCCATATGGCAACGCTTATGCAATAGAGGTCTAATGTATGAAAACCATAAGAAATCCTCAGTTTCTTCAAAATAATCATCTAAATTGTGCAATTAGATGGTGAATTTCTTCATTTGTTGCCATGGTAATAGATCAGCTTCCATTCTCTCCCAACATTTAAAGAAGCTTTAATCTCGTGTGTCTTAATGTCCATTAGAACACGTACACCACTCCAGACGCACGTATTTCATCCACCAACTGAGGCTTTTAGGTCCAATTTCATTGCCAGCGTTCCTTTTGTGATATATCCCTGAAAAGTGATCTAAAAAAACACAAGATGCAAATGTGGACGTTTGCTATCCCGTCCACCCACATCATTTGGCGAATCCACGTGTGCATTTGCGCTCACGAAGCCCCTCGCCTCAGCGCCTCTTCAAAGGCATTGAGTGGTGCCCTTTGTTGCCCTCCAGCTCCCTCCCTTTTCACTCTCCCTCCTTTTGTCTTAGCGTTTCATATTTAATAGACCTGGCTCAGAAACAGAGCGGGGACGGGCACCTGAGGCTGAGGCTGAAGGCCCACTGATGCCCGGGTGAAGTGTCTCCTCTCTCCGTCTCTTTCTGCCTCTCCTACGAGCCTTTCAAGAGAATCTATGAGCGACATCAAAGGGATCCGCTCCCCCTTATTCTGATGGGACGGCACAGTTGTTGAGACGTCCCTCCTTCTTTTCTCTTTCCAAACACACACACACAAACACACACACACACACTCTCCAGGCTTTCAAACAGGTGTCTTGATCGGTAAGTGATGCACATATCGAGCCGCCAAAGAGACACGGAATGAAAATTTAGGAGGATTCTCTCTCTCTTTGTCTTTCTCCGGCCTTCATCTCGCTTACTTTAACTCGTCCTCTTCGTCCCGGCTGCAATTATGCGTCCCGTGCTTTGGCATGTGCTGCGTCCCAGGAGGGACCCGTCTCTTCCCGTTCCGTCATGGCTGTCGCCAGCTGGTTTTTCAGGTCTGCCTCTCTTCCTCCTCCCAGCCGCATCCTTTCCATCGGACGTCTTTAAGGACGCGACTGAGGCGTCGTAGAGCGAGTTTCTTTATCTTGAGGGACGTATCCATGCCGCCTGTCGTCCTATCTGACCTGTCCTACCACTGTAATTGGTCGCCTGTCTCCATCTGCAGAGTTAGGCTGCACAACGTTGCTCCGGTTGCATCCAAACTTTGTCAAAACACTCTTCAGGGGTCTGGGAGAGGTTTTCTTGCAAGAAACAGCAGAGAAAAATACAAATAGGGCTAAAACATCTGCTGTTGACCATGTTAATCCTGCTTTTTTTTAAACCAATCATAAAAAAGGCACATTATAGATGCTATTGTTGTCTATAAGGTCAAGGTGTTTCTCATTATACGATAAATATATTTAGGTTTATCTCATGTTATTAGAATAGAAGAAGAAATAGACTAAAGAAACCAGAAAATAACCAGATTTGAGAAGCTGGAACCAGAGAATTTGGACATTTTCTTCTTAAAATTGACTAAACTAACCTCTGCTACTGCAGTAATTGGTCGTGTGCCTGTGACTTCACTTTGAGTGAATATGACTGGATAACATGATCTTCTACAAGATCTTTTAAGTGTTTTAACATGGTTCTTTGGATTCCAAGTCAATGGCTCAATGTCCTGAAGAGTAAAAATCTGATCTCAACCTTCCTGTTCTTTCCTTACCTTGATGCCTATGACGCTGGTTCTGGATCTGCTAGTTCTTCATTTTCTAGCTGGTTGAGCAGTTCTTTAACCTGCTGAAGCCGCCTCGCAGCTGTTATCACTGCTCCTTGTTTGTCTCTGACCGTTTATCTGGCTGCTGTTGTACGTGGCAGATCCAGTTTACTGTACTGAATCCTCTCTCGGCTGCAGCCGTCTCTGGTTCACTTGCTAATTCCTTCACAAAAGCTCTCTTGTCCTTTCGAGGCTCCTCTTGACCTCTGTGTCTTTGAGCTGATGCTCTTCCAGCCTGAGGGAGTTTTCTCCTCCCATTGATGTTCCTCCATGTCTGAGGTCTTATCCATCTTATCTCTTCTCTTTCTAAAGCTCTTTGCTGTTTTTTTATATACTTTGGTGATGTTACTCCATGTTGTTTCAACAACGTCCTGGTTTATCTTCATCTTCATTGAAGAGATTCCTAAGATTGAAGTAGAATCAGAAGTATTGAGCAACTAAGTACAAATACTTCATTACATCTGTGTATCTCTACTTTACTGGAATAGTCAATTTAATTTAGTTTTATTTTCATTATTTTTAGTATATAAAAATAGGAGAAAAAGCCAAAATTATTAGATAAAATACATTATTGTATTTGCATTGTATGAAGCTTTTGTACTTAATGTAATTTCCCCCCTTACATTACATTTTACTTTTATACTTTAAGTAGTTTTGAAACCAGAACTTTTATAATTCAACCTATTTTCTTTCAAATTTCAACTATTAGTCATTTATTCGATTAATGGATTCAAGTCGTTTATAAGAACAACATTTAATCTGATTATTTTCTTGTAAACTGATGATCTTTGGCGATTTCACCATTTTATGAACCAAACAACTCATCGTTCATCAATGTTCATCATTTCTTGTTCAACAGTATTTAAACCACTCCACTTCTCTTTCCTGTATCTTTTACAAACCACACGATTGAGTTCTTCTTGTACTTTATTGCATTTCCTATAAACTCTCCTCTGGAATAAGAAAACCCAGCCTGTCTGTATCTTCCTGTCGGACTCTCACTGTTTTTTCCCGTATAGAAAGGTGATGAGAGCCCATTGGCATCTGTCAAACTATCCGGCCGATTTTATAGCTCGCTTTCAATCTCCTGCCTTGTAAAGAACAAGAACACATGTTCCCTATTGATCATCAATCAATGATCAATTAAGCAAGCCATTTGTCCAATTAGAGCAAATGGTCCATCCGGACCATGGCTTATTTAGCCGTTTGATTGGAAGCGAGCGGAGGGAATGGATATGCTTGCATAATTGATCAGGACCAGGTCTTTAAACACTTATCTCATCCAAGTCAGATAGTGAAGCCGTTCAAAGTTTCTACTGAGGAAAACTGTTTCCTGTTACACACATCAACTGGGTTTTTTCTACGGTTCTTGATAGTTACAACATTTGCAGAAGAAATCGCTGCATTTGCAGATAGAAGTGGATGCAGGGTCCATCAGAGAGGATTCTATTCTATTAGGTTACTATTCCTGTTAATTGTGGAGCATTATCACCTGATTTAAATCAAAAATGAAATGGTTGGATGAGGCAATAACCTGTTGAACTTTTGACAAAGTTTTTACTTCCTGTTTCTAACCAACACACAGAATTATCCACAATTTGGTCACTTTATTCCAGTGTGTTGTCCAGTTTGTGTTTTTTGGTCTAGAAACAGGATTTGACATTAATCGCGTTGGTATTTTAAACCAAACCACAGTCTAAAAGCAACCAAAACCATCGTTGTGTCAGATCAGAAAACAATTGTATTGGTTTTAATTTTCTGACAGTTCTATAAAGTGTTATATAATTCAACAGTTTTTGCCAATATCGTCTTATCGGTAATGGACATTAGATCGAAGAACACATATCAAGAGCACAATTACAAATAAAAATGCATTTTGTTGTTTAAGTTGTAAAACTCTAAGCTGTTGGTTGTTAAACTCATAACCTTTAAGAACTCATAAGTTCTTAAAGGTTCTATATGAACAAGTAGTTTCTATCTATAAAGGCACTTTCATTAATAATCATCAGATATATTTAATATCATCAGTCAATTACCTCAACTTTCAGAAAAAGCTGCACATGGCACGATGGCATATATATCCTTTTTTTGATAGATATCATTATTATCATTAAAAGTTAAACCCTCCAGACTTCTGTATCCCAGCACCATCCTGCAGCAGCATTTTCTTTACAGTGTAAAGCTCAGTATCACGGCTCCTCCTCATGTTGCTTCCCGTCGCTTTCATTGCACCAATCGTGCAGCCAACATAAAAAAAGTGTTGTAACGTCTCTCAAAAGCCACATGCTAAGACGTTAGCCGGTTTAGCTGCTACTTTATTCCCAGCACTATCACCTAACACCACAGAATCTGGGCTTAAACTCACATATAACAGTAACATGCTCAGGTTATTACACTTCCCGGCGCTTTCATTGCACCAATCGTGCAGCCAATATAAAAAAAGTGTTGTAATGTCTCTCAAAAGCCACATGCTAAGACGTTAGCCGGTTTAGCTTCTACTTTATTCCCAGCACTATCACCTAACACAACAGAATCTGGGCTTAAACCCATTTATTTATAAACACATGTAACAGTAACAGAGATTTATCATGAGTCTGGTTTTACTTGACCTATAAATATAATTGAAAAACTGATATGTAGAACTTTCTTTAACTGTATTTTCTCCTTATGTCCATGTCTTAGCCGATGTACAGACCCTCATTTAAACATGAAATATCTCCTTAACACAGACTTCTTAGGGGCACCAGTATCTCGGACTACATAGGGGGCGCTGTCCCACCATCCTCACCCTGAACCTCCAACCTCAGCCCCTCTGAACCCTCTTCCTCCTTCACCTCCTCCTCCTCCTCCTCCTGCTGCCACTTCTTTTGGTGGATTGTTTATTTGGGTCAAATAGTCAGTTATCTCAGGGAGAGAGAGAGAGAAAAAAAAAAAGCGGGGGCGTCTTTCACCCCTTTTTGCCGTCCCTTTTTCCACCAAATCCTCACCCTCTCTTTCTCTTCCCCTTTTCCACTTTTTTTTTTTTTCCTCCTCCACCCCCGGCCCCTCCGTTTTTTTTTGAGCCATTTAACCAGTCAGCAACAATCGGAGCTGACAGAGCGACGGGAAACAATCGAGGCGGGGTCACCGGAGGGGTGACCTCAGAGGGTTCGGGGGGGGGGGCGAGGGGGTCGAAGGGAAAAAACCGCCACCCCAACCCAGTGTCCCGCCTCGGCTCTTTGTTACGGCCAGGCCAGTGAGAAAATGGGGACACTTTACCTCTCCTCTCCTTCCCTATCGCCTCCTCATTTGCTCCCTTCACACTCTTTTCTTGTCTTTGTCCGGTCGTGGGGGGGGGGGAGCGATTTACTGACTGATGGGCCACTTTTCCTTCCATTTTTCCTTTTTCCTCCATCTTCCCTTCCTCTCAGACAGTGTCTGTGACTGCGTGACACTCGGGTCGCTGATTGACAGTGGGCGTGGACGTGTGCGTGTCTGTCTGGACGCTTCCAGCGAAGGAGGGGGGGATTGTGGGAGTTTTTTTCAGCGGGAGGAGGGAGGAGGATTGATGGTCGGGTGGCGGATTCAAGGGGAAGAAGTATGAGGAGGTTTTGGTGGAGGGTTTTTTTTGGGGGGGGGGGTCGGACACTGATTCTCTCACCCTCTCCGTGACAGTTTGGAGGTTTCACACTTAGCTGCCCTCTGCGTTTTGTTTGTCTGGAACACAGGTTCCCACGTGAAAAAAAAGTGCGTGAAAAGCGCTCGCCGTCCTCCCCCCCCCACAACCCAGCGCCCGTTACCGACCGTTGAAGCGTCGGAACCGGAGCTCGCCGAGGAGGCCGACAGCTGGGCCCGGGTCTCCTCCGGTTCCCAGGCTCACCGCCCGCTCCCTGACCTCCGGAGTTTTGTTTACTCTGGTCTGGGGGGAACTAATTACCAGCCGTGTTCTGAAATAAAACCTGCTTTTCATGTTAAAATGGCACATTTCAAGCAAATCATTGCTGAAAGCTTTTATCCACCTGTGAAATTTAAGGCTTTAGACTGTATGTCCGTTTTTAACTACCTAGAAAAGTGTCAGAAACTTAGAGAAATCAGTTGAAATGTAATGTTTTAACAACAAAAGTGCAGCAGCAGGCATGAATTTTTAGAAAAAACATGGAAAAAGTCAATTTGTCTTCATGTTTTTTACATTCTGTGCATTGAGTTTCAAAATAAAAGACCAAAAAATGAGTCCACGGTTCAATCATTGTTGAATCATTGTTAAAAAGTATTAGCTTTTACCCATGAATGAGTATTTTTATCATGGCCTTTTTTAACAAGTTAGAAAAGTGTCACAATCATACAGAACTAGGTTGAAATCTGATGTTTTATTGGAAAATTTAGAGCAGTTTTTAGATTTGTAATGAATTTTAGTGTAATTTTATTATATAACACAGTCAAGAGAGTAAAAGGCAGAGACAAATAAAAAAAATGCATTGCATTTCAAAATAAAAGTGCAAAATTTACTCCAGGAACTTTCGAATCGTTGTTAATAATTAGCTTTTATCCATAAATAAACAAGAACAAAGAACAAATATACATCAACTTGTCATTTGCAGGCAAGAAGGAAAAAGTAAATGGAAAAAAACTTTAAAAAAGTCAATTTTTGTTAATGCATTTGACATTTTGAGCATTGCATTTCAAAATAAAAGTCTAAAAATAACAGTCCACAGTCCATTTTTGATATTTGTGGACCTCATTATGCACCGATTTACTCCAGAAACCTACAGTTTATATGAATGTTGAGGATCTGCTGCTGCAATAATGTTGACTTTTTTTTTGCTGTGGTTGAACATTTAAAAAAACTTTATTAGCTCAGATGCTTTGTCACAGAGATGTCCTAAGTTACAGTAGAGTCACAGGTTCATGCGCTATCCTGCTTGTTGTTGCAGTAACGTCTGGGTGATTTGTTAAATAAATCACAGCCACCGGAACGCTTATCATCGCTTTATCTACTGGAAAATGTCAAACCCGGTTGACTTCACTCTCTCCGAAAATATCAAACTAATACGCTGCATAATTATAGGTCACGGGGGAAGGCAATTAAAACGGGATCCCTTGTTCTGCGTGGGCTCATCACAAATGTATGATAATTTAATAAATTCACCACCACCGGTGTCACATGTGGATGATTGATTAGAGATGGAGGGAGAGGGAGAGAGAGAGAGGGATGGGTGGAGGTGAAGAAAGTAGGAAAAGGGAGGGGTGGGTGCATTCCTGTGTGATTCAGCATGAGGGAGGGATGGAGAGTGGATGGACAGAGGGTGGGATGGATGGATGGAGGGGGGAGGACGGGGAGGAGGAGGGGGCGACAGGGACAGATGGCGTCCCTCGCCGGACTGAGTTTGAGTCCCAGTTTTCACCTGCGGCCCCATGGGAAAAATCCGCCTTCCTCACACATGCAGCCCATACAAGAGGCCCTGGAATGCTCCCTGCAACACTACAACAAGATGAAGGATGTACGAGGAGGAGGAGGAGGAGGAGGAGGAGGAGGAGGAGGAGAGAAGCGGGTCAAGGGAACAGCGATGCAGGAAAAAAAACTTTAAGAGAGGATAAAAAAAAGGATTAGCAGATTGAGAAAAAAGTAGAAATTGAAGGGAAAAAATCAATAAAGCAGAATGTTTGAAGAAAAAGGAGGAAGATGATTCACGCTGAAAACTACATCTCTGGAAAAACAACTGATTTTACGACGATTCACTTACAATTTTCCTTATTTTTGAAAGAAAAACAGTTTTTTTTCTTTCAATGAAGATTTGAAAATAAAATTCTAAATCAAAATGTGCATCAATCAAAATGTTTTAAGAACAAATATACAGCAAAAGTAAAAGTAAAAAGTCAATTTCTGTTAATGCATTTTACATTGTGTGCATTGCATTTCAAAATAAAAGTCTAAAAAAACAGCCCATTTTTGATATTTGTGGTCCTCATTAAATGTTAGTGCACAAAATAGATGAATTTGAGCACAAAGAGGTGAAATGCATCAATTTAGGTGGTGAATGTACAAGTTGTCAATAAAATATCCTTAAAATCCTATTTTTGCTTATTTTAGTTCTTCAAATTGAAGGAAAACTGCAAAATGTTGTGGTTGCTTGAATATTTCCTTATTTTTGAAGGAAAAGCACTGTTTCTTTCAATGAAGGTAACTTTAAACTAATCAGAAATCCACTCTATACATCACTAATGTAGTAAATGACTGTTCTAGCAGCAAATAACATAACTATAAAATTCCAGACTTTTGAACGGTAGTTAATGTGTTTGGGCAAAAGGAACATTCCAAAGGTTTTCAATAGGGTTTAGGTGTAAGTGGCAGTGGTTTCTTTTCTTTTTTTTCTTTTTCAGAGCTTTAAGAGAGGATAAAAAAGCACAAGGATTAACAGATTGAGGAAAAGAGTTCATGATTCACACTGAAAACTACAGGTTTAATCACGTATAACTACATATAAACTACATATGATACAAAATAGTGTATATATAGTTAAAGACCTGTAAAATGAAGGGTTACAGGTCAAGGAAAAGTGAAAATAAATGATCCAAAATAAGAGACCACAGCAAAATGATCAGGTTTTCTGATTCTACTACTTACAGCTATTATCATATTATCATTTAGAGCATTTGCAGAAAATGATAAATGGTCAAAATAATGTCAAACAATGCAAAGAAACAAGATCAAATTCATTATAAAACAACATATAGTCAAGGCCATGGGTGTGGGAATTAAGAAGAAAATCCAGATTTTTATTTATTTATTATCTATTGTTTTATTTAATAACTTAATTCATCCCTCCAGTTGCATCTTATTTGATTTAAATCAAAATTCTACATCAGAATCTGCACCAGTGTCATGAATCTAAATCTAACTGCACAAACTACTCCTGCAAAATGATATTTTCTTCTGATTTTACTACTTATCGATATGTGTTTGGGTAAAATGAACATTTTAGTTTAAGTCTATGAACTATTGACAACATTTCCCACCAAATTCCAATTTAAAAATATTTATTTGAAGAAAATCAGGTGAAAATAACAAGTTTTCAGATGTCAAACAAGACCAAATTCATTTTAAAACAACATAATTCTAATGTTAACACTTCAGAAGAGCTCAGAAATCAATATTTGGTGCAGTATCCCTTATTTTTAATCCCAGCTTTGTTATTGGGTGACTTTATTCCATCCTGGTGCAGGAAGTGAAGTAGCTCAGCTTTGTTTGCTAACTTGTGATCATCCATCTTCCTGCTGATCACATGCCAGAGGTTTTTAATACGGTTTAAGTGTAAAAACAAATCCAGTTGTCTCTCATATATTTTTTCCAGAGCTGTATTCCTTCTCCCTTTTCCTTTTCCTTGTTTTCTTGCCCCGTCTCTCTCCCTGTCTCTGACTGTTGGGTGATACAGATGGTGCTTTTGAGGGCTGTGAATGGGGTCAGGCTGGGTCGGGGATGGGGATGGATGGGGGGATGGATGGAGGGGGGGGGTCCAGACAATAATGTAACGATGGGGCCGGCCCCCCGGACCAGCAGGGCCGTGGAGAAGAGTGAAAGTAAACAATGGTCCATCGCTGAGGGGGTCAGCGGGAGGGGAGGGGGGGCTCCCAGGGTCTTGAAGCGTGTGTGTGTGTGTGTGTGTGTGCACATATGCTGGCTGCAGAGGGGTGTGAGGTCACAAGGTAGCAGCAGTGCTGCTGCAGTGTCGGCATGTGGTCGACGTTTGTACGTCTGTGTTTGTTGAGAACTGGTTACTGATCATAATGTTCTCTCTACACATGCTAACAATACTCTGTGTTGTTCTATTAAACATATGTTTGAGTTAAAATGGCCAACTTCATATCAGAGACAGTAAATTGTGTTTTCTTTGGTAACAATTCATTTTACAGGTCCTACTTTGTAGTTCATATAAGCTTTCATAAGTAGTTAATGTAGGTGTTAATATGTAGTTTATATGTAGTTAATATAGGTGTTAATATGTAGTTTATATGTAGTTCATATAGGTGTTAATATGTAGTTTATATGTAGTTAATATAGGTGTTAATATGTAGCTTATATGTAGTTAATATAGGTGTTAATATGTAGTTTATATGTAGTTTATATGTAGTTCATATAGGTGTTAATATGTAGTTTATATGTAGTTTATATGTAGTTCTTATTTAGATAATATAGGTGTTAATATGTAGTTTATATGTAGTTTATATGTAGTTTATATGTAGTTCATATAGGTGTTAATATGTAGTTTATATGTAGTTTATATGTAGTTCTTATTTAGATAATATAGGTGTTAATATGTAGTTTATATGTAGTTAATATAGGTGTTAATATGTAGTTTATATGTAGTTTATATGTAGTTTATATGTAGTGAATATAGGGGTTAATATGTAGTTTATATGTAGTTCATATGTGTTAATATGTAGTTTATATGTAGTTAATATATGTGTTAATATGTAGATAATATATGTGTTAATATGTAGATAATATATGTGTTAATATGTAGTTTATATGTAGATAATATAGGTGTTGATATGTAGATAATATATGTGTTAATATGTAGTTTATATGTAGTTCATATGTGTTAATATGTAGTTTATATGTAGTTAATATATGTGTTAATATGTAGATAATATATGTGTTAATATGTAGATATTATATGTGTTAATATGTAGTTTATATGTAGTTAATATATGTGTTAATATGTAGTTAATATGTAGATGATATATGTTAATATGTAGTTTATATGTTGTTCATATGTAGTTAATATATGTGTTAATATGTACTTTATATGTAGTTCATATAAGTGTTAATATGTAGTTTATATGTAGTTAATATATGTGTTAATATGTAGATAATATATGTGTTAATATGTAGTTTATATGTAGTTAATATATGTGTTAATATGTAGTTTATATGTAGTTAATGTGTTAATATGTAGTTAATATGTAGATGATATATGTTAATATGTATTTTATATGTAGTTAATATGTAGTAATACATATGAAGTACATATAAACACTTGGTTCATGTGTAGTTTATATGTAGTTAATAATACGTGTACATATAGTGTGTTAATTAATTTCCACTGATGATAATTGTCATAAAACTTGATGAAAACAGTTTAATTCCACTTAAAAACCTGCTGAATCGTCGCTTTGAATCCTCAAACCCCCGTTTCTGTTCATCACTTCCAGATTATCGCTGTCCGGCTGCTGTTAGTCGCCATCTGTGCTGCAACAGATGAGTCGCTGCTGGAGTGTGACAGTTGACACGTGGCTAAACACGACTAAAGATGCTGCATTGATCTGATTGACTGCAGAGGCAGGGATCAATAGCAGTGATCAGCAGGCCCCACAAGTCCAATAAGCTGCACAATGGCTGCACAAACACATGTTGGCCTTTTAGTTTCTGCTGTTACAGATGACACGGATGTGACCTCAGTGCAACTGACACCAACAGGTTATTTTAATGCAATAATTTTATTTATTTAAAGATTACATTCCATTACATTAAACTGGAATAAGTAATAGAAAAAGACAGAAAACAGAAATGGTCAAAACAACAAAATATATGTTCTAAAGCATGAATATGTTTTCACATATTCATGCACAACAATAATAATAATAATATTTATAATACTGTTAATATTAGGGCTGCAATTAACAACTATTAAAACAGATGATTAGTTCTATTATGAGACATAACCACTAACATTTTTTAGGAATCAAATTTTAAAACATAATCAAATGTTTTATTAAACCATCATTAACAGTTTTAATTAATACAGTAGTTTAATTAATAAAGTTTTTGATTTGCATTTAAATTAACAAAAGAAATGCTTTTATGCTGCTCTCATAATTGCTAATTGCTAGAAAATTGATAAATGTAAAGTAGAACTGCAACAACTATTCCGATAATATTCTATCAATTACTGAAATGGTTAATCGATTAGTCATTTGATTTATATTTGTCAAATGATGACCTAAAATGTCTTTTTTTATCCAAAGATCATCAGTTTATTATTATAGAGACTAAAGAAACCAGGAAATAATCAGAGAAGAGAAGCTGGAACCAGAGAATTTGGGCATTTTCTTCTTAAAAATGACTCTAATCCATAATCAA
Organism: Lepturacanthus savala; assembly: GCA_030544235.1. NCBI lineage: Eukaryota > Metazoa > Chordata > Actinopteri > Scombriformes > Trichiuridae > Lepturacanthus > Lepturacanthus savala. Next base: position 1,828,625 of record CM060467.1, read on the forward strand.
TTATTAAAATAGTTTGATGTCAAATCAAATGCGGGGTTCCTCAAGGTTCCATTCTAGATCCTGTGAAGTTTCAGTCTTCAGTTTATTATTATAGAAGAATAAAGAAACCAGGAAATAATCAGAGAAGAGAAGCTGGAACCAGAGAATTTGGACATTTTCTTCTTAAAAAATGACACAAATTGATTATCAAAATGGTGATTACTGTAACCGTTGGCAACTAATCAATTAATGGACTAATCATTGCAGCTGTAGTATATATTTAAGTGTGTATATATATATATATATATATATATATATATATATAGTATATATATGCATACGTGCATTATCTTAAACTATTTCCTGTTTTCTTCTTCCTTAGATTTCTAAAAGTTTCCTTCCTGCCTTCAGTAAATCATAAAAATGAATTTATTTTTACACAGACATTAACAAAGATTCAAACCACATTTCACTTCTCACACTCCTGCTCCTCCACTTCCCATCTGTGTGTGTTTTTGATTGACAGCTGCTGAGAGGAGGGGAGAGGATGAGGAGTCTGGCTGCAGGGGTCGAGTCTCCGGACCCCTTAGGCCCCGCCTCCTCGTTCCACCTTTATCCCGGACCGAAGGGGGCGGGGCTACGAGACGCCAATCTTTGTCTGGCATGTCAAAGAGAAAAGTCAGATAGTGTTGTGACATGTTTTGATGAGTGTAAGTAACAAAGAGAAAATACGAATGATTTGTGGCAAGGTGGCAAAAACACACACACACACACACACACACACACACACACTATAACCCACTATATTACTGCTACTCTAAATCTGACCCTCAGTTGGAACAGAACTTCAGGAAAATCCTTGTTAAACCTGTTTCATCTGATTTTTGCCAAATTCAGGTATAAGATAAATTAAAATGCACATGAATCACGTTGTTTGTTAAGATAATGGAGCTTAACTTATCTCTTTCTAATAGACATTCTGATTCACCAGCTTATTGATTAAACTTTAACAAATATGAAGCCTCGGGAGTCCATGCTTTGAAATTAATATCATGTAAAGTCACCTTAACTTCAAGGAGTTTGGCTTTTTTGACTTCGTTTCTTTCAAAGAAACTGGACTCAGTAGAATCATTTAATCATTTAATGTTCCTGATGCTTGTTTATAGATTTCTTTTGTTTTGCAGGTGCAGGTAAGACTCCAGCCCTGCAGGGGTCAGTAAATCACCTGAGCACCTGCTGCCACCACAACAAATGAAGAAGATGATTTAAATCCCACCTGCTGCACAGGAAGTTGCTTTTTTTAAGGGGAAGTTTCCAGTTCATGCCACATGTCAAACAATTCAAGGATTCTTTATTATCATTCTGCACATGTACATATGATGAATGAAAACGAGTCTCTGGTCACGTCCAACTGCAGCTTTAACATGTTGATAATGAAGAAAATACTGAACAGACACTGAACGATGGAAACTGTGGATTTTGGAGAATAACAGCAACATGTGATGAAATGACTGTGGAAACCTAACGGTGACAACACTAGCAGCATTTCAGCACATGTGCAGCAGAGGAAGGATTTCAACTCAACAGTGAGGATGGAACCGAACTTCAACAAGAACAAGAACATCAAGTAACTACAAACAGTAAGAACTGAATCTGATCTACAGTTTATTAGTTGAGTTGATCTGTGTTTGTTAGATGCTGTAACTTTAACTACTTTAACTGTGTAGCTTTAGTTAGAAGCCAATAAATGTTTGAGTTCTTTTTTACCACCATGCTAATGCTAATGCTAATAGCACCTCATAGCTTAGCCTGTGTTTATCCAGCCTTAGCTTTTTTTTTCTTTAGTTAGTTTTGAACGAACATTAGAACAATGGATTTACAGCATTTTCACTTATTGAGCTACAAAGATTTTACATTTAGTGTATAGATGTCTATATCTGTCTGTCATCTAACGATCTGTCGCTCTGCCTGTCATCTAACGATCTGTCGCTCTGCCTGTCATCTAACGATCTGTCGCTCTGCCTGTCATCTAACGATCTGTCGCTCTGCCTGTCATCTAACGATCTGTCGCTCTGCCTGTCATCTAACGATCTGTCGCTCTGCCTGTCATCTAACGATCTGTCGCTCTGCCTGTCATCTAACGATCTGTCGCTCTGCCTGTCATCTAACGATCTGTCGCTCTGCCTGTCATCTAACGATCTGTCGCTCTGCCTGTCATCTAACGATCTGTCGCTCTGTCTGTCATCTAACGATCTGTCGCTCTGCCTGTCATCTAATGATCTGTCGCTCTGTCTGATATCTAACGATCTGTCGCTCTGCCTAACATCTAGCGATCTGTCGCTCTGCCTGTCATCTAATGATCTGTCGCTCTGTCTGATATCTAACGATCTGTCGCTCTGCCTAACATCTAACGATCTGTCGCTCTGCCTAACATCTAACGATCTGTCGCTCTGCCTAACATCTAACGATCTGTCGCTCTGCCTGTCATCTAACGATCTGTCGCTCTGTCTGATATCTAACGATCTGTCGCTCTGCCTAACATCTAACGATCTGTCGCTCTGTCATCTAACGATCTGTCGCTCTGCCTGTCATCTAACGATCTGTCGCTCTGTCTGATATCTAACGATCTGTCGCTCTGTCATCTAACGATCTGTCGCTCTGTCTGTCATCTAACGATCTGTCGCTCTGTCTGATATCTAACGATCTGTCGCTCTGCCTGTCATCTAACGATCTGTCGCTCTGCCTGTCATCTAACGATCTGTCGCTCTGTCTGATATCTAACGATCTGTCGCTCTGCCTGTCATCTAACGATCTGTCGCTCTGCCTGTCATCTAACGATCTGTCGCTCTGCCTGTCATCTAACGATCTGTCGCTCTGCCTAATAATCTAACGATCTGTCGCTCTGTCTGATATCTAACGATCTGTCGCTCTGCCTGTCATCTAACGATCTGTCGCTCTGCCTGTCATCTAACGATCTGTCGCTCTGCCTGATATCTAACGATCTGTCGCTCTGTCTGTCATCTAACGATCTGTCGCTCTGCCTGTCATCTAACGATCTGTCGCTCTGCCTGTCATCTAACGATCTGTCGCTCTGCCTGATATCTAACGATCTGTCGCTCTGCCTGTCATCTAACGATCTGTCGCTCTGCCTGTCATCTAACGATCTGTCGCTCTGCCTGTCATCTAACGATCTGTCGCTCTGCCTGTCATCTAACGATCTGTCGCTCTGCCTGTCATCTAACGATCTGTCGCTCTGCCTGTCATCTAACGATCTGTCGCTCTGTCTGTCATCTAACGATCTGTCGCTCTGCCTGATATCTAACGATCTGTCGCTCTGCCTGATATCTAACGATCTGTCGCTCTGCCTGATATCTAACGATCTGTCGCTCTGCCTGATATCTAACGATCTGTCGCTCTGTCTGATATCTAACGATCTGTCGCTCTGCCTGTCATCTAACGATCTGTCGCTCTGTCTGATATCTAACGATCTGTCGCTCTGCCTAACATCTAACGATCTGTCGCTCTGTCATCTAACGATCTGTCGCTCTGCCTGTCATCTAACGATCTGTCGCTCTGTCTGATATCTAACGATCTGTCGCTCTGTCATCTAACGATCTGTCGCTCTGTCTGTCATCTAACGATCTGTCGCTCTGTCTGATATCTAACGATCTGTCGCTCTGCCTGTCATCTAACGATCTGTCGCTCTGCCTGTCATCTAACGATCTGTCGCTCTGTCTGATATCTAACGATCTGTCGCTCTGCCTGTCATCTAACGATCTGTCGCTCTGCCTGTCATCTAACGATCTGTCGCTCTGCCTGTCATCTAACGATCTGTCGCTCTGCCTAATAATCTAACGATCTGTCGCTCTGTCTGATATCTAACGATCTGTCGCTCTGCCTGTCATCTAACGATCTGTCGCTCTGCCTGTCATCTAACGATCTGTCGCTCTGCCTGATATCTAACGATCTGTCGCTCTGTCTGTCATCTAACGATCTGTCGCTCTGCCTGATATCGAACGATCTGTCGCTCTGCCTGTCATCTAACGATCTGTCGCTCTGTTTTTTGATGATCATTTTGTCCATCTATCGATTTATTGTTCTAATAATCTCTCCCTTTTTTCCACAAACATCTTATGTGGGTAGAAACCCATCAAAGCACAATGGATTTAAATGTTTAAACCTATGAACTGAACTAACAACATATACCAGTGAAAATGACCTTGTTCAGGTGACTCTTGAAATGACGAACAGCCCTTTTAAGCTACTTCAGGGCTAATAGTGTGTAGCATTGAAAACACAGACAGGTTTAAGTAAAAGCCGTCCTTCACTGCAGAATGTACCAATCAAGCAGCATTGTTGTGTAGAGTAGAACATGGAAGACAGGTGTGGATTCTGCTGCTGCTTTGATTGTCATGGCTGATTTTATTTATTTTTAACAAAGGTTGATGAAAGAAGACTTTTCTATTCTTTTATTGGTGGAAACGTCTGTGTTTTCTGTCTTTTTGCTGAAGACGTGGTGATTCGCTATAGTCTTAACGGCTCTTTATCACATTCTGATGAACAGATCTTAACACCTGACTTGGTCCTGCTGTTGTAAATTCGATCGTTATAGATTTTCGAAGGAATGTGTGGGTTTGATAAAAGGATTCCACCGTTAACGCTCGTATCCAGCTCCTCCAAACAGCAGTAAGTGAATGGAGACATCCCTCATGATGTCGAACGGGATCGATTTCTGGGTCACAGAGGAGAGAGGAGACAAGAAATAAGGCAACGAGACTGTAATCATCAAGTTGAGAGATAAAAAGGGAATAATTCTCTAATTAATGGTGGCAGCAGAGACGTTCTGCCTTTGAGTCGCTGGGTCAGTCTCAGAAGAATAAAAACGCATAATTCTCCCTTTTATTTCATCCACTTCTTTAAAACTACATTCTAGTTTGAAATGCAGACTTCTTGTTGAGGATTTGTCACGACTGGACCCAAAATGTCACCAAACAGTCATTTCTCAAACTTGACAAAAAATACATAAAACAGTCTGTTTCAGTCTGTTAACACTTGTTTTTACACCAAAACCTGTTTAATATGTCAATCACTATAAGTTATGTAATGTTTTAACACAAAATCTGTGCATTATAAATAATTTTCTTTAGCAGGTTAATATAAACCAAACTTGTATGCATCATCTAATCCTATATACACATATATTATAATCAATAATTTTGAAAAATCATCTCTTGATGATGCTGCTACGGCCATTTTATTTTTGGCCTAAATCAAAGTTAATATAATAAAATGCCTTGACTTGAGTAATTTAAAAACTTTTATAATAATTGCAGCTCAAAAGAAGTAGAAATTCATTCAAGAATCGTGTTCTACTGTTGAGTAATAAGGTTTATTATCAAGTTACACAAGTAACACAGTTCTGTTCATGTCCACAGTCAAAGCCTTTTTGATTGAAATGATTAGTAAATTCATTTTCTGCATTTGATTTTTCATGTTTTTCCCAAAAACTTGGGGAAAAAATGACATCGGCCATTATTTTACTGTATTTCCATATTTAATTCAGCAAATATGTTATAGTAAAGTTTAAATTGTGAAATTCTGCAGCTCGGTAGCAGGAAGTTGGTCTGTGAGACTCTGACCAGAGAAGAAACATGAAGGAAAATCAGATTTGATCAGAGTGACGGATGACGTGTGAATACTTTAACAATAATGAGAGCAGTCGGTCGCGGAGTCATAATGTGAGTTATGAAGGTCTTTTCAATTACGCCGTCTGCATTTGTTGTTATGAACTGCGAGTTTACTGCTGCAGCGACGAGGAAACAGCTGTTATTTAAAGCTGCAGCAGCACGAATCCCAACAGAAGAGACGGCCTCTGGTATTTATGTTCATTCTACTTTCTAAGCTCTTGAATATAGAAAGGGTCCAACATGTGGCCCGTTTGGTAAATTGAAGGTTAGTTAATGATGTAAATATTTCTCCTCCTGGAGCTGCCACCTTACCGCGGTGGAGGGGTTTGCGTGTTCCAATGATCCCGGGAGCCATGTTGTCGGGGGCTTCGTGCCCCTGGTAGGGTCACCCATGGCAACCAGGTCCTCGGAGAGGGACCAGACAAAGAGCAGCTCAAAACCACTGATATAGAAAACCAGTTCTGTTCATGCTTCGTCCATCACCTTAACTCCATAATGCATAGGTAATGTAATGCATCGGTGTCAAACTCGAGGCCCGGGGGCCAAATCTGGCCCGGCCCGAGCTTCACAGACCTTTATTACTTATTAAAAGATGTTAAAAAGTGTACGATGTGTACAGTTTACAGTGTGAAGCTTCTGTTTTTTCCTAATTTTCCTTTGTTAAACAGTACAGATCTTTAATTTCATGACTATTTCCATTGTAGATTCTCACTGAAAGCATCAAAACGATGAATGAACACATGTTTATGGTGTTATGTCCTGAAAACGTGTTTTATATTCTAGTTTCTTCTAAATAACCATCCTTTGATCTGATTGATAAAGCAAGAAATTCCACTAATTAACCCTGATAAGACACAACTATGAAGTGAAAACCATTTTAGGTGACTATATAACACTAAAACACGTGTTCATTCATAGTTTTGATGCCTTCAGTGAGAATCTACAATGGAAATAGTCATGAAAACACATTGAATTAGAAGATATGTCCAAACTTTTGGCCTGGACTGTACATCTGACATTACTGTCTTGTACTTTCTATCCTTTAATATCTTTAATATTTAGCGTAGCAACACAAAATCCATTAAATATCAGCATATTCTTGTACGAGTCTCTAAATATATGATGATTTTCAATGTTTTGCTGCAGCATTTTAAATAATTAGATGCCAACAACAATAGAACTATTTTAAATTCTGTTTAAAAACGTAGAAAATTCTGAGTGGAGATGCATTTATCTAATATAAGTAGATTCATATATATATGATCTTTATAATTGTCCGTTTGAGGGAAACCAGAACACTGGATGAAACTGAGTTTAACTTCCCTGCTGTAAAGCATCATATAAACACTCTTTTGTTGTATATTTCTGTGTTTTATCCGCTGCTTTATGGTTTGACAGAACATCTACATGTTTCATACACGAGGAAAAAAGGAATTTCGTGGCCGATCAGCGTGAGTCCTGCGTTCCTGCGGTGATCAAACGGCTCGGTTGTGTTTCAGCCGCGGCTCACATGCAACATGTAGATGAACAAAAGGGGAAGTGAGAGCGCCGCGGCGCCGCAGATCCTCCGTCGACTCCTTCATCCCTCGGTTCTATCGCTGTGCTTTTATACGTCTGTGATTGACAGACGCGGGAGCTTTAAGAACACCTGACTCTGTTCATCTCTCAGCCTGGACTTTACGGCTTTACCCGCCGTCCACAACCAGAGGGAATCACACACCGACCCTTGACTGCTGAACCCAGAGAGAGAGGGACACAGATAAAAATGTCTTTATATTCTATCGATATTTATTCATGATCTTCTTATAAATATTTGGGAGCTGGTTATGTTTAATGACCTACTTTTTAATACGTAAATGCAGAGGTAAAGGTGATAAAACTGCAACATATATTGATATTAAATATTTCATATCAGTGGGTAACAATGATTTTATATTAAAGTTAATTTCCTGTTTGTTAAAAACCTAAACCCCAGGTCTATTGATGCTGTAACACTAACGGATAAATCTACTTTATTTAGTAACTATTTTGATAATCTATTGATCAATTTGAGTCATTTTATAGAAGAAAATGTCCAAATTCTCTGGTTCCAGCTTCTCTTCACTGATTATTTCCTGGTTTCTTTATTCTTCTATAATAATAAACTGATGACTGAAACTTCACAGGATCTAGAACGGAACCTTGAGGAACCCCACATTTGATTTGACATCAAACTATTTTAATAATTGATTATGGATTAGAGTCATTTTTTAAGAAAACGTCCAAATTCTCTGGTTCCAGCTTCTCTTCTCTGATTATTTCCTGGTTTCTTTAGTCTCTATAATAATAAACTGATGATCTTTGGGTTGTGGACAAAAAACAGATTGGGTTCAATAATCAATTGTTTCAATAATCGATAAACGACTCAATCAGAATAGTCGTTAGTAGCCTTAACATTACCAGCTATGTCTAAGACATGTTGATATTTGCTGCACAGACATTTTACACAACTAATCGATTAATCATTTCAATAATTAATAGAATCTGTATCAAAATATCTTAGTTGAATATGTTTGAGGAAGCAGCAAAACTATAAATATTATATTAAACTATCGTCTTATTGTATTGATGTTGATTGATTGACAATAAAAATATAGATATTGTTTATTTGCTCAGGCAAACACCACTGTACACACATGTGAAAGTAGGTGTGTATTAATGAAACTGTGTGTGTGTTTTTTTCTAAACTGTGGGATTGGTTTGTATTAATGTAGAAGTGTGTGTGTGTGTGTGTGTGTGTGCAGCAGTCATGTGAGAAGGTGGAGGTTCAGTTGAAGGACACATGTGGGATAGTGAAGGGAAGCGACAGGCAGGAGGAGGCTGGTCGGGGTTTCTAATGGGCCACAGCAGATGCTGGTCTCTGGCCCTAATTGATCTCTGGATAGTGCAGAGGGCCCAGCCTCGGGGGCCACTGGAGGGGTCATTAGGATGCAAATATACCGGCGTGTTCCTGCTGCACAATCCACACTCCCACAAACCTACAATGAGAGAAAAAGGTGCGGGACAGGTCGGTAACATCCTGTAAAATACAAGTTCTACTCCTTCATCCTCATCTAAATATGCTGCAGCTGCTGCCAGGTATTTATTAAAATATTAAAATAAAATCACAGCAGGTGGTGGAGCCCAAGGTCTGTGGGAAATACAGCTATAAGTTGGTATTTGTCATATACTGGCACTGTGCCTTTGCAGTTTGACTGTTTTCACAATCAGAATCACCTACACTTTATAAGAAATTAACAATAAGGTGCTAAATAGGTGATAAAATACTATGGTTATTGTGGTGCATGGAACAGTCTTAAATGCTTGGATTTTAGTCTTTTAATAAAACATTTGATTATTATTAAACATCTTTTTCCATTAAAAAAAAAGTTAACGGTCGCACATAAAGTTGAATGAATGAGAGAATGTCAATCTGCCGACATGTACTGTCAAAATAAAAGCCTGGGAAAGTGAATTTGAGGTTGATGCTGCATCATCATTGCATCTCTAGTGTTCTGTCTAAACTGAATCAATATTCAGCTGTAACTTTATTGCATAAATCACTCATTTAGAAGTGAAACTACAAACTAAAGGCACCTTTTTATAACCTTTCAGTCTGAGATCATGTCTAAACTTCTACATTTGTCCCTTCTTGTTAAACGTAGTTGACTCTAATTGATTAATCCATGCAGCTCTTATTCTCATAACTAATTAACATTGAACTTTTTGAAGTTTTCACTGATAAAGTGACTCGTGTCTTGAATCCAACCTGGACCTCTGGCCTCTTTAAGACGCCGGCTTTGCTCGTCCGAACGCCGCCGCCCCGCCCCTTCTACACACTCCTCTTCCCTCATGTCTCCATTTTTTTTAAGACAAAAGCCGAGGATATCCGTGGCAGGGGTTGGGGGCTGGGGCCAGCGAGAACGGGGATCGTTTTTTCATTCTCCCCTAATTGACGTGAACAGTTCTTTTGACCCTAATTAGCGCTCTGTAATCTCTCATTTGCATATCACAAAGGCAACAGCATTTGCATATTTGTAAACGAGATGGGCCCTGCATCTGCATGCGTTCCCTTGTTTCCTCGCCTTTCTTCTTCGCCCCTCGCCCCTCTCTCTCTCTCTTTGGGACGGGTTCTATGCCAGAAAGAAATGGCAGCAAACAAGAGGATGTCTGGCACGAGCCCTGGCACCGCTGCTGTAGAGGAGGGGACTTTGAAAGAGTTAGTATGGAGGGGAAGATGGAGGAGCTGCAACCATCAGTCTATTATTGCCAACTATCACTGTAATCAACTATTCTGATCATAGATTGGAGTCATTTTTAAGAAAACATCCAAATTCTCTGGTTCCAGCTTCTCTTCTCTGATTATTTCCTGGTTTCTTTATTCTTCTATAATAATAAACTGATGACTGAAACTTCACAGGATCTAGAACGGAACCTTGAGGAACCCCACATTTGATTTGACATCAAACTATTTTAATAATCGATTAATGGATTTGAGTCATTTATTCAGTAGAAAATGTCTAAATTCTCTGGTTCCAGCTTCTCTTCTCTGATTATTTCCTGGTTTATTTAGTCTCTATAATAATAAACTGATGATCTTTGGACAAAAAAAAAACATTTTAGGTTGAATCTTCAGCTTCAGGAAACACTGATCCACGTTTTATGAACCAAACAACTAATCAATTAATCGTTCATGTGTATCCTAACATAAAATATGAAGTTTATCATGGGATATATGCTGATAAGATAAAACTTAGTATTTATTTACTGCACGGTCATGGAATTTTCAATTCATTAACATAACATGTTAAAAGATCTTGATCTTGAAGACAACATGAGACTAATAATCTGGATTAGGACACTTTTATTTCAGATGATAAACAGGATTAATGCCAGTGAATTAAATGAAATGGGATCAACTGTTAATTGATTAATAATAATTCAACCTATTTACACCATTTTATTAACCTTATGAATTAAATTGACTATCACAATTATGTTTAGTTTAGAATAGAATAAACTGAGGTCAGTTGAATAATGATGGCTAGAAACAGGGTGAATATGGCATCTTTCAATCCAAATCTCTATTTCACTGTCACTTCCTTAAAAAAAATAAACTGAATTGGTCAGAAACTGGTGAGTGTCATCTCCATCCAGCCTCTCTCATGTTGTACAACAGCCATTATTGGTAAATTGCTGCACTTAGCGCCAGCGGCTGTAAGTCACTTATTGACATCTTGGAAAACGGCCACGTCAAAATCGCTCGTTTGTCTTTTTTGCTTTTCTCCTCTAATTTCCACGGCGAATTCATTCAAAACAAGGAAACGTGCATCTATCAAAGCGTCCGCCTCCGTCTCAAGGTGACATTTGCAAAAAGAATAAAATCCGTCATCCGTTTTGACCTGTGGAGTCGAGACGTCCCTTTCTGTCAACCTCGTCCTTCACTTGTATGATTCCAACTTCTCAAACATCACCACCGCTGACTTTAACCTCCCCTTTTCTTTTTTTTGGCTCTAATAGCTACTGACATTGGTCCTTCTACAGAATATTCTCTCTCTCTTTGACCGCTCTCCTACTCCCCTTGTCAGTCTTGACCCTGGCGACGCAGCTCTCTATTACTATGGTAATGGGGGCTAATTGAATGGCTGAGGTGTAATGGAGAAGACAACACAGCCTACATTATGATAAGGAGCCTAGACAATGGCCCCGCGTCCAGGGTCACAACTCGCCAATAAGGTGGCTTAAAGGGGATAGACGTCCTTCTCCCAACATTCCAGCCTCTCCTTCATCTCTGCTGTTTGTTTTTTGTTGCCCGTCGCTAATTTATGTCGTGTTCCTGCTCAAATCGGGTGGATAAAAGTGGTTAATTTGATCAGATTCACCTACGATTCAATGACTTTCTCCACAAAGTGAAACTCAGACCGATTACTTTAGAATTTGAGATGCACCTGTGTGTATATATGTGGATACACATTTGGAAAATGTCCATCCCTTTGGACAGAAAAAACCTACATGTATGCATGTAACTAGTTCAGAAATGGATTTTATTGAAAAAGTGATTAGATCCATTATTAAAAAACCTGGAAAATGACCAAAAAAAGGTCAAATATCCTAGAATATTATGGCAGTGAAAACTTTAAGTACCCTAGTACATGTCCATTTGATTAATTCAACGTTAAAGTCTGTGTTTAAATGGTTTGATGTTAACTTTGACCCAAAGTAGTAGGTAAACAGTAGAATATGTTTCATCTGATTATTTCTTATCAAAATAATTCAGAAATTGTGTTTTTCAGGACCTGAATTCAAGATGTATAAGATTAAATCAATGAGACAAACAGGCCATAAATAACAAATACAAGAGGTGATAGTATATTTAATATTTTAGCCTCAAATATTTCATGCATATAATTATATCAGTTGAGTCACAAACATTTTAGATGTCAAATTTTTCCCATTTTATGCAGAAAATATAATTTTAATGGCTGTTATAGTTGCTGTTTGCACAAATCTGCTCAAATCTATTTATTCCATGAACAAAATTCTCTTTTTGGGGATTATTCTAGAGACTTGAATGATGAAATATATAAATGTCAGGGTTAAATTCTTCTTATAATTCAGGATCATCATGGAGTCACTCATCAGGGGTCAAGGTGTGGTTCAGTATTAGCGTTTATAGGTAGGAAACGTGTGTTTTCCAGCTTTGTTTCTGGTCGTTGGGTTTGGAGATGAAGGGATGATGAAAAACGGGGACGAATCGTTGTTTCCTCCCCGGCTGCTGGAGGGAGTGAGCGGGCATTCATTTGCTCTCCGGCTCCTGTAATATATTCCGCGGGGGGGGTAAAGGTACTCTGTCAAACGTGGAAGCGAGGAGGTCTGTTCCCGTCGCCGTTTTATTTGCATACGTGAGATCATCCCCTGATTGCTGTGGTTTTTTTGGGCTCTAAACGCTTGGGTTCCATCTCGGAAAGCTTCAGATATTCACATGCAAAACAAACAGCAGACACAGCGTCAATGGAAAAACACGGAACAAGCAAATACTGCAGGAGGAGTAGGAATAAAAGGGTGAGAAGTGTAAGTTTAGTTGGGAAATAGAACAGTAATTAGAGCCATGATTAAAATACAACAGAAGATGATGCATGTCCTGGAAAACCTGGAAAGTCATTGGCTGATTTTTACAGGCAAGGAAAACATGAAATTATTAAGATGTCAGAGAAATGTTAAATGTGAATAATTCCTCATTTGCAGCTTTATCCTCACCTTAAACTGATGAAGGCCCTAAATGAACCACCTGCTGTGGTCATGTGACGTGTGTGACAGGTGTAACTTGGTTCAAACAGCTGGATTTTTGTTACTTCAGGTGAGTTTCTGCCCATTTAACAACTGTAATGGTTTAATAACGTGTCCTATATCACATTTAACCTGTTCCCACCACAATTATTATATATGAGTACACAGGTAGCTCACATTAGTCATATTTGGAATATGTAGTTTACTTTAGACAGAAATATCTACATGTATTTGTCATCTACATTGCAGGAGTAACAGATGCTGTAACTTGAGTTTTTTAATGATTATGATTGAGAAATTGCTTAAATTCATGTTTAACATGCAACTTTTAGGTTTAGTGCAGCTTCTAAAAGACACAGGGTTTAATGGTAATGCTTGTTAAGTGGCTTCCATTCCAGTTTCCTGTGGCTGAGGAGAACAATGTGTGTGTTTTCCAGTTTGAGGAGAGACCCACATTCACTCTGAATCCCATTAAACAGCCAAGGTGAGCAGCAGAAAGTGCAGCTCCCTTTGATTCTGTTGATGTTCTGGAAATTGCATCGCCTGTGCAATTAGCTGCAGTGTGTGTGTGTGATGAAAGATCAGAGAAGAGGTGGTTTTTAAGTGTTTTTAGAATTGTTTGACCCAGACTCGTCCTGTTCCCCTTTGTTCTCATCAGATAACAAACTTTCACCAGCAGGAAACGCCTCATTCTCATCATATTTGATGCAGGAACTCGACCTACTTACGTCATTAATACTCTAGTCTTCAACACTTTTAGTGAAATTGCTTTAAACTGTTATATATGTTGAGCAAATGCAAATAAAAAAGGCTAAATATCAAATATATATACCAAAATGCAGCATATTACAGGATTACAGGGAAAACACAGACAGTAGAAGCATCAGGTCGAGTTAAATGTTAGTTTCATCAGAATTTATTCAGCAAAGATGATTTCAGCTCCGTTTTGCACAAAAATCGACCTAAAATGAGTGTAAAAACCTTTTTAATCCACTGTTTGCATCATTTTTTTTTCTATAAAAGACAAAACAACAAAGTATAACACAAAATAAATAAGAATAACTCAAATAATTAGTTAGAATTTCAATCAGAGGATGCATCATGTGGACTAGAGTCTTTATTTACAGCTGAATATTATTATGGTCAATGAGCTGTTATAGTAAATAACAGAAATTGACCTCTGACCTATAAGCTCCGCCCCCTTCTGCTGGTCATGTCCATCTTTTTCATTGTTGAAACAAATTTTAAAAGTAAAATATTTGATAATTTTCTAACATGCATCAATAAATTAGGGCTATTCAGTGGATTTTAGACATTTTTGGGGGAATATTAAACTAATGAAACTGGTGTTTCTTCTTTGTAAGTTGATAAAAACACAACTTTTATCTTTCATGTCGACTCTTCCCTGTGAATTCTAAACGTTCTGGAGTCTTTAGAGTCCAAACACTAACAGATAGATAGATATTTTCTGCTCCTCTCTGCTTGAATCCTCCTCCTCCTCCTCCTCCTCCTCCCGTTGCCCTCTGCCTGTTTTCACCTTTTCCTCCGCCCGCTGCACTTTGTTGATGTGAAGCTCTTCGACCTCAGAGACGCGGCAGCGATGCATAAAACATGTCGTAGCGCTAACTACGTTTCCATCCGCCGTTTTTACAAAGAGCTTACGTCTTGTTTGACTTTTCTAAACCCGCCAGAAGAACTTTCAGAAGTTTGGAGTCTTCTTTTTTTATTATTATAGCCTTGAAAAGCACCTTAAGTGGGATGGAGAAAGGGAGGAATAATGCAGGTGGAGGTGGATGGAGGGCGGTTTATTTTAAAGCACAGAAACACACACACACATTTAGCAGCAGGGTCAAATCAGCTGCAACTTCCCAATCCCAGCATCATCAGAGGAAAAAATAACAAAAAACTACAGGAAGAATCAGAGAAACATGAGCTGCACCTGAAACCTTAGTATCACGGCCTGCTAAGTAGGTAGCTGCTACTAGTTAGCATCGCCGCCTACGAACTAGCTACTACTAGTTAGCATCACTGTCTACTAACCTGTAGCTACTACTCAAATGCTACAGTAGTAGCTTCTATGTAGGAAGTTAGCCAGTAGAAGGAAAAATTCTGACGTACTGCAGCAGCCATCTTGGCCGTCCTGCAGCAGCCATCTTGGCCGTCCTGCAGCGGCCATCTTGGCCGTACTACAGCAGCCATCTTGGCCGTACTAAAGCAGCCATCTTGGCCATCCTTTGAACCTAGATGTTCACCACCAGGACAATTTCTTCTGATGTAGAGTCACAAGTCAATTTTGTCAGAACTTGCATAATTGGTTAATCTCTACAATAGAGAATATCACATCTTTTGATATGAATCAATATCTAATATACAAGAAGGACATTGCTAAAGAAATATCTGATATGATTATGGGAAAATATCATACATGCATGCTTTTTTAATTTAACAATTTCTAAAGCTTAACTGAATGAAAAGTCAATGCCTGACGTGGTTGAAATGTGAAGGATACGGTTTATTTATTATAAAATAAACTACATTAAATTGAATACTACATTAAAAAATAAAGCGCAGCAGAAACACTTTGATGCTAAATATGTAAACATTCCAATTGTAAGTGTAATAGTTATAAAAACAGTATGTTATAAATGCAATGGTGCAATAATTTACAGTAAAAATTAATAAATATATATATATATGCAATGTGGTGATGATTGCCTGTATTAAATTTATTTTATTCCCTAACATGTCATATATAACTATACTTATTTATATCCATTTATTTAGTGAAGTCTTGATGTTTATTCCTACTTTTGCTTTGCTTAAATTTATATTTATGTAAAAGTGGAGATTCTTACTTGAATTTGTAATTCTTGTATTGTTCAATAAAGTTTGGGGCAAATAAGGGAAAAGTTCTTCTTCTACTGTAGTTATTGATGCCCCAGTGACTTCTGGGATACGTAGTATATGATGAAGTATAAATATGACAGATGTAGTTGTATTTTAGTCGACTATAGGTGGAAAGTTAGTGGTTTCAGATGCAGCGATGGAAGGAAAGTGAGGAATGAAAGAAAAGAGGAAGCTATTTGAAGCCATTTCCTGTTGGAGGTCCTCCTCCTCCTCCTCCTCCTCCTCCTGTTTGTTGCTGTTTTCTCCTCCTCCTCCTCCTCCTCCTCCCCTGCTGAGGGCCCACTCGCGCCCCCCTGCCTCAGCCCCATATTGGATCTCAGTAGGCATTTTCTGCTTTTAAATGAATAGGCAAATGAGAAACGGGGCCCGATGGAGGAGAAGGAGGTTAGAAGCTGAGGGGGGAGGCGAGGAGGTAAATCGCCTCTTTGGGCGGAAACGAAGACTCCGCCCTCCTCCACCCAAAAACACACCCCACACACACACACACACACACACACACACAGCCAAATGTCAGGGGTGGCTAAGAGCCTGGGGGAAGCCACCTCATTTCAATATAGCGTCCCGCCGCGTGCCCCTGATGCGGCGGCCGGGAGACCCCGCTCTCCCTCAGAGAGCCACTGATCTGTGATAAAAGCTGCAGCCTCATCATCCTCTTCTCCTCAACTTCAAAATCCAATTCCAATTCCTACAAATTGCTTATGGCTCTTTTTTTTTCCCTCTTTTCCTCTCGCTACGCTGCTCCTCCGTTCACCGGGACGCCGCCGCCACCGCCACCGTTTGGGTTTTGATCTGTTGCTGCATGCTCGCTCCTTTAAATCCACCTTTTTTTTTTTTTAATAAAAGGACTATTCTGGTTTATCTGCAACAGTTTTGGCTGCTTTTGTTGTTTTTTCTCTTTGGTTTTTGCCACTAGCCCGAGCAGGAAACATAAGATTATATGTATTTATGCAGGTTTACATGTAATAAACCAGAAACATCAGAAATACTCCTGGTTTTTGGTATATAACAAAGTACAGGTACATCTTAAATAATTAGAATTACATGGAAAGTACAACACTACAAAAAGTGAAAATATCTTGTTTTTGGTAAAAATTGTCCAATATTAAGTAGAATTATCTTATTCCACTGATGCTTATTCCAGGTTTTTCCTTGATTTGGGTCAATTTTGATTTATTTTTTTAATAAAAAAGGTTAAATTGACTAAAATAAAGAAGAAAAACGTTAAAATATCTGCCACTGAATAAGATAATTCTACTCAATATTTAGCAATTGTACAAAAAAGAAGATATTTTTACTTTACATTTCAGTTGTTGCTGTAAATAATTTGTTTTCTTATATAAATTAATTAACATCAAGTGAACTATTTAATCCTTGTAATGACTTTTACTTTCTGAAGTTGACAAAACTATGAACTTTTACTTTTTAAAAGTGTTCATCGGGTCATTTTTAAAGTCCATTTAAACCTTTTTATTTTTTAAATCACACAGAATTCATGAAATGTCAAATGTTATACCAGGAAAAAGAATAATACATTTTAAATATAGAAATGAATTTATTGCCACAAGTTTAAACAAGTACATTGGAATTCTTGTACATGTCTGAGTCATTTGTGGCTTAAAAAAAAACGTAAAAAAAAAAAACTTAATATGCAAAAAATAAAATATAGGTGCAAGAGTTTCCATTTTACAGAAATATACAGATAATTATATTACAAATATATTATAAATAAGCAATATAAAAATATGTAATGCACTTAGAATATAAAACTGATAGCATGTCTTTTTAGATTTATTAAATGAACATTAAGATTTAAACCGTTTACACCACATGATGCTTAATATCTACAATGAGAAATAAAAGTAAAAATAGCAGCAACCTATGAAATTATCAGATGAAAGAGGAAACAAAGCTTGTGTAACTGCATCAACCAATGATGTAACTGTTAACTTTGATATTTGACATTTGTTTTAATTCATGCAATCAATCATTTAATGCAAACATGTACGGGTTTGATTACTAATTTAATACGAGCCTAAAAAAAACGAGGGATGTTTCAGAGGAATCAAATGTGCAGAAACAGGAGGTAAAATAATGAATCGGAGACAAAGGGCTGCAGCAGCAAGGTGAGCTGGGATGTGCCGCCATGACGGTTTGGTGGAGGCGATGGTACCAGGGTCTCCAATAAGGCCCGCTGAAATATTAATCCTTTCCCCCTCCTACAGCTGGAATATGACACACACACACACACACACACACACACACACACGGTCGCTCCCACCGGCTCCAACGCACCAAACCTGCAGAGAAGGTCCCTGAAATATTAATGGACAAAGTAAATTAAAGCTGCAACAAAAAGAGATAGGGGTTTCTCTTTCTCTTCCTGTATATCTGACTGTCTGTTCTTTATGAGGCTAAAGGAGGAGGAGGAGGAGGTGCTAAAGGGAGGTGGGCGGCAGATGAAGAGGAGGAGCAGCAACATGTTTTATAATGAAAAGTGACAGAAAAACTTCCAGAAGTGGATGAAGGGAAACTGGAGAGAAAGTCAAAGAAAGTCCAGGTGATTGATCAGAAGTGATTTTTTAAATAAAGTTTTAAAACCATTCATCAGGATTGTGCTTTCATGTTGGTTTCATGTCATTTAAAAGTCCATTTAAACCACAAAATGTGATATTTTTAGCAGGAAATGTTAAATGCTGCAACTGAGAAATGAATAAATGTGAAATATTTATTCCACCTAGAATATAAAACTAGGCATGATTTAATTTATGTTGATTTCATGTCATTTGAATGATTTTTTACAAATAAAATAAACAGGAAATGTCAAATTGTGGATATTTTAAATATTTAATCCACTTTTTTATTATAAAACTAATTGGCAGCCTTATTTTTTGGTACATTTTTGTAAAAAGCATTTGTCAAGGAGAATATGCAGTTGTTTTAACACAATATTTCAAATAATGTGACCGAAAAATAATTATAAATTTTAAATATTTTAATATATATATATATATATTTTAACAGTTAAATAATCCAGTAACAAGTTTTTAGGGTTAAACCACATGACATTAATTGACATTATCCCATCATAACACCTACAATGATAAAATAAAGGATAAATACAGTAAAAATAATTTTCTGACAATAACCAGTAGGTTTAAGCTCATTATAATAAGAGTTATTACAGATATACAACAGGAGAAGGAGAAAACCTGGTGTCTTTGTTGCAGAGGAGGTGAAGAGGTTTTCAGAAAAACTTCCAGAAGTAGAGATGAGGTAAATTTGTAAATCAGGCACAGACATGAAAACAGGAGAGAAATAAGTGGAGAAGGTGAATAAAAGCAGCGATGTTATTTTTAACATGAGTCGGGGTCACGTGTGTCAGAGAATCAGGATGAATCATCTCAGCCTGGTTCACATGGACACTCGATGTGGCCTCGTCTGTAGTGGAGCTGCAGGGAGGGAGGGGTGACCTCTGACCCCACAGGGGTTGACTGGCAGCTGCAGCACACCTTCACAGGATGGGTTTTATACACACACACACACACACACACACACACACTTTTCTATGATACTTACTAATCAAAACGTGCATATTTTTTCTTTCACACACTTTTCTGTCTCTCAATCACACACACACACACGCACACACACACTTCTATACATATAAACTAAAACATGCATATTTTCTTTTACTCACACACTTATCTGTTTCTCTCAAACATGCACACACACACACACACACACACACACACACACACACACACACACACACACACACACCTGTACTTGTTGAACATGACACACACAGAAACGTGCAAACACTCACTTTATTTATACGTATAAACTAAAACATGTGCATCTTCTTTCACTCACACACTTATCAATACTCACCAAAACGTGCATATTTTCTTTCATTCACACAATTTCATCTCAAACACATGC
Source organism: Lepturacanthus savala (assembly GCA_030544235.1). Taxonomy (NCBI): domain Eukaryota; kingdom Metazoa; phylum Chordata; class Actinopteri; order Scombriformes; family Trichiuridae; genus Lepturacanthus; species Lepturacanthus savala. Next base: position 1,848,445 of record CM060467.1, read on the forward strand.
ACGCATGCACACACACACACACACACACACACGATACTTACACACAAACCACAGTGTACTCATCAAACATGACACACACACACTTCTATGATACCAAAACATGCACACCTTCTTTCATTCAAGCACTTGTCCATCTCTCTCAAACACGCGTGCATGTGCACGTGCACACACAAACATGCACACACAGGCAGACACACACACACTTATAAACCAAAACATGCACACCTTCTTTCACTCACACACATGTACATCAATCACACACACACACACACACACACACACACAGCCACTTTTCTATGATACGTATAAAACATTTTATTTCACTCACACACTTCTCTCTCTCGCACACACACACATTTCTGTGATACTTCTGTAATTCTCAATAACACACACACACACACACACACACACACACACACACACTTATAAACCAAAACATGCACATTTTTTTACTGACACTCTTGTCCATCTCTCAATCACACACACACACACTTAGAGACATGCAAACAAACATGACACACTTTTCTGATACATCCACATTTTCTTTTACTCACACACGTGTTCATCTCACACACACACACACACGCACACACACACACACACACACACACACACACACACATTTCCATGTTCTCCTCCTGCTTGTACAGTATCAGCTAATCAAACATAAGGAAAAGTACCAATCTCAAACATGTTCACACAGCACAAAGACTCATTCTTAAAAAGCTCTAAATTGCCACCTGATCAAACACTCGCATATAGACATTGATACGATCCATAAATCTTTCTCTGCCTCGTTCCCCTTTCTCCCTCTCACACACACACACACACACACACACACACACACACACACACACACACACACACATTGAGCAGCAGCAGCAGCACAGACTTTATCTCCACCATCAATTTCCGCTTTCTGCATATGGCTGGAGCTGCTTATGCATGTGCTGCGGAGCTGTACTTTATCAAAGGGCCCGTCCTGGGCTTGGGGCCATGCATTATTAAACACAAGCACCACACACACACACACACACTAGTAAAGGGCTTGTTGCAGGGTCTGGCCGGACAGGTACACACACACACACTCTGCAGTATTTGCAAACAGCACAGGGCAGGTGGAGGAGGGTACACACCGGAGCTTCTTCAGGAATTCAGTCAAACATGCACGATCCTGCACGTTCACACATGTGCAAATATGTGCACACGGTGTAATATGAACAGCGGATTTGCAGGAATCGTATGGCGACATCAAGGTTTTTACACAAAGTAAACCACTGTGTAATATTATCTCAGTGCTGGGAAAACAAGTCCATTCACTAAAATGATACTCAATTAGTTGTTTTTTCCTCAGTTTTATGCTAATTTACACTTTTGTTCCATTGTCCTTTTTTACTCGAGTGCATTTATTTAACATAGTAACTTTGCAGAGCAAATATTTTACATAGAGAACATGATCGAGTTATGAAACAGGATATAAAACGTTGGCTTCACCTGGACCAGCTCAACCAGCTCCAACATTAAACTGGTGCTGGTATATAATGTACCTGCTGCTCATTTATAGCATATATATAACTATGTAGATCAATTTATACTCACATTTAACACTAAAAAGACTATTTTGCATGATAAGTACTTTTACTTTTTTGTATTTAAAGGTGATATTTGTAAGAATTATGAAGCAGTTTACATTTTCCTGATACATGCACACTTTAAAATGTTTAAATGCAGGATTTTTATTTATAATAGTGCATATTTTCATTGTGGCGTTGCTGGTTTTGTTTAAGTTTGATATCAAGTTTAAATAAAATCATCAGAATAGACACAATTTACAGAGTGCAGCATATGTTAACTATTGCTTTTCTAACAAAAGTTATATATTTATTATATTATATGTTTTATATCAGACAAATGGCCACTTTCCTGTTTTTTGCTCTGAAATTACTTGACTTTATGATGTCATACAGTACCACACCCCACATGTAGAGGTCCCAGCATGGCCAACCTGCTTTTTAGATCAATTTATATTAACTTTTAATACTAAAAAGTCTATTTTGCATGATAAGTACTTTCACTATTTTGTATCTAAAGCTGCTATATGTAGGAATTGTGAAGTAGTTTACATGCATTTACACATTTTCAATACTATATGTGAACAGAAACCTTGTTTTCTGCAGAATATTTAAGTATATTTACAATTACATAACTTTAAAATGTTGAAATGCAGATTTTTTTATTTGTAATGGTGAGTTTTCCTTTGTAGCATTGCTTGTTTTGTTTAAGTTTAATATCGACAAATGAAATCAAGTTAATTTATATGATTTAAAATTATAAATGAGTTAATTTTACATCAATAAAACATCATCACCTGTTAATAGAACACAATGCAGCATATAAATAAAAGTTAAAGGTTCCATATCAAACATTCTGGATTAAGAAACTGCTCATTTGTACTTCCTTGACTTTGTGATGTCATACAGTACTTCCTTCCACTTGTAGAGGTCCCAACATGTCTTCCAATTGAAAACCAGCCAATCAGAAGCAAGGCTCATGAATATTAATGAGACGGCCGACCTGTGCTTCCTGGAGCTGCTTGAGCAGAGCTCTGTAAAACCACATTTAGTTGGACTTTTCTATTTTATATTGCAAATAAATCACGTTACGAGTGTAAAAACTTCAAATAAAAGCCAGAAAGGTGCAGATACGGGACCTTTAAAAGCTGCAGCATGAGCTACATAAGAAGAACAGTTTCAGCACGGTTGCTTTATGTCACAAAACCGTCTATAGATCTTTACATATCACATAAAGACACACACAAGCCTCTAGTTTTTTTTCTTTTCCCAGTGTTCACACACTTCCTCAGTCTCCTCTGAGCGGAGCCGGCTGCTCTACAGGGTAATATACCCTGTCGCTCTGCAGAAAGTGAGTTTGACAAATTGAGCCTCACGTATGCGGCGCGCTGAAGCTTCGGATCTGAACTACTTTTTAAAATATGAACTATAAAAGAGAATCTTTTTTTTTTTTCTCCTCCCCTCCTAAAACACAGCGAGAAATTTTATGAGACATATGGCGCTCAAGTGGCTTCTTTCATGGAATAAAAAGAAGAAATCCAAGAAAACGTGCTGTAAATAGAGATTGATCGATTGAAGCTGATGTGTTTTTTCCTGCTAATGGTAAAATAAGTGCAGGAGAAACAGTTTTTTTGTTTTTTTGAAGCTGTTACTGCAGCCTTGCATCAGCCGTTTATTACAGGACATCCATGCTGTAATATGCTGTGATGCTTCCGTACTTTAACAGGTGTGATTCAAAGGGAAACAGCTGCTGGGTCGCCCTCACTCTCACCTCAGTAACCCCTCAGTCTGAAAGAAACTGGAACACTTACAGCTTCAGTGGCAGGAAATACCAGGTGTGTGTGTGCGTGTGTGTGTGTGTGTGTGTGTGTGTGTGTGTGTGTGTGTGTGTGTGTGTGTGTGTGTGTGTGTGGTACATGTTCAGAAACCTCATCCAAACCCTGATGTGCCTCGCAGGCATTTAAGGAGACTCTTCTGATCTTGGAAACCTTTCAAAGTTGAATATACTGTGATTGGAATTTGATTTATAGCTGCATTTTTGTTTTATATCATTGAGGTTTCAGTTTTCAGGAGATGCAGGAATTAAAATAACTAAAAGAAAACAGTAGAATAACTGGAGGTCACCCAGACAATTTAGTGTTTTCCATGAAAAGTCAAGTTAGCCTTTGATGCAATGAGAAAACACATCGTACCATTAGAAAACTGGATTTCTATGAAAGTTCCTTAAAAATAAGGACATTTGTCAGAACAGTAGTTTATCTGGACGACAAAAAAGTTCAGATTCAATGAAGAAGAATAGCAAATTAAGGTTTTTAAAACTTTATCATTAAGTTTTTAACATGCACTTTTTTATCCCCATGAATAATTATTACCAATAATCAGTTTCGCTCTCAAATTAGTTTTTTATTCGCTTAAAGCTTTGGGAAATGGTAATCAACCTTTTACACCATTTATGAACCAAACAATTAATTGATTAATCGATTAGTTGCTGACTATCATGTTAATTGACAACCTGGAACATATCTGGAATAAACACAGAGATGTTGGTCGACACTAAACGAACATTTATTGATCTCAAATAAACATTTTCATCCCAAAACAGCAACAAAAAAACACATTTTTTGTTCGTCGCTTCAAACAATCGACTTTTTACTGTAGTGTTTCTTGGCTGCTAGTTTACTGAGTTTTTGTCATAAAGCTACACTGATGGTACCGTTGGACTCGTCACAGTCTCAGCTTTCATATGAGATGTCATTTGTTTGTGTAACATGAAGTATCAGAGCGCTAGCCATCAAAATGTGGCGAGTGGGTTGGCTTTATGATCGTATACCGATTTTCATATTTGTTAATTAATTAGCTTGGTGTTGGAGTTGTGTTTGGTGTGTGTAAATATGACTTATATGTGCTTGTAGTGGAGTTTCTCCCGTTTAATTTGATGTATAGCTTCACTATATTTGTACATGATTAGTGGAGCAATCTCAGGGTTTAACCCTGGAGTTTAACAGGTTAAACAAAAGTTGATCCAAAATGTCCAAATTCTCTGGTTCCAGCTTCTCTTCTCTAATTATTTTCTGGTTTCTTTAGTCTCTATAATAATAAACTGATGATTTAATACGCTGTAATATCATACTGGGGGGGGGTTTCAGAGTGTCATATTCATGTAGTTCTCAGAGAAAAGTCAGAGAATTTCATTGGGAGGAAATAAAAACCAACTGGAGAAGTGATTGATTCACAGAATCCTTGTTGCTGCTTAGATTCTTTGAAGTAAAAAGTCCCTGAAACAGTTTCTTCTCTTCCGTTTTCACCACAAACGGTGAATTTCCCGACGTGACTGAACTGTGAGTTTATTTACAGCCTTTGTGATTTCTGTGTTGCAGCAACGTCGCCACAGATCCAGATGTCAGGAATTAACTTTGGGAGTAAAAAAACGACCAGAACGATGCTGAAAACTATGAAAACAAGAGGTTTTCTCTGAGCATCAATGATTTAAAAGGCAGTATCACTTCTATTGTTTTGTACGTTTTAGTTTAGCTTTAAACTATTTAAGAACCAGGCTGTTTATTCAGTTTTCCTGCTATAAATGATAATAAATGATTAATATCTCTATTGGACTTAAACCTGGAATCAGAGTAAATGTGAGGTGAATACAGAAGAGTCAGAATCTATTGATGTTGCTTTATTTAAAACTTTTGATGATTGTTTTACTTCAGATAATAAAACACTTTCTTTAGTGTTGGAGGTTTTCTGTGATTTATGAGTAAAACTCGATGCTGAATCAGTATCAGGAGGTTTAGGATTTCAACAAACTACAATAGAGAATAACTTTCTATATTTGATGCTGTTTATTAGTCTTTGACCTGCAGAAACGACGGTCACTCTACTCCCGTCACTGTTTCTCTTTACATTTCTTTAAAGCGGCAGAGTCGCATTAATATCGGGACATTTTCTCGCAGCTAAACAGGAAGTGTCGGGTGTTGTGATGAGCTCATATCAGGGTTCAACTCTGGCCTCACAGCACAGACATGGAGGGGGTTCAGATCTCCGGTCTGGTCCCTATCGGTCATCCAGGTCACTGTTCTCCAACCAGACCACAGTAAATGTGAGGCAAAAAAAATGCACGAGACGTGACGGTTTGTATGTGAGAGGATGCAGAGATGCAGGATCACACCACAGCAGCAGCAGCAGCCTTCAGCAGGTCATGTATATTCAACCGCGCTCCGCCATGTCCCAGAATCGGTTCTACGCATTTAAAGCCGCGCGCCGCGTTTTTTTTTTTTTTTTAAGAACACGATTCGGGTTCACGACCCGAAGTCAGAGCCGTGACGGCCGCCGCAAAGTCAGAGAGGACGGGAGGCTGAGAGGAGTCGAGAGGAATCGCTGGCGTCCTGTTATCAAACCCTAAAGTCCATGAGATGATGAGCTGATTCCAATGGAACTCAAAGAATAAGATGAGTGACAGTCAGAGGTTTTAGATTTGGAATTCAGGCGTTGTTGGTTTCTTTGAGGCGTTGGTTGGACTCAATAAAAGGATTTATCAAATACTGAGGTCAACATTCTATTTATATAATAGACAATGCACTGGAATACTGAGTCATATATATAAATAACCTAGTCTAGTAACTAGTTTATAGGGAAAAAAAGAAGAATACAACACAATTAGTGATGTTAAAACTGTTAAAACAAAGGAAACCCTAAATATTTAATTGTATGTGGATCAAATATTTAATATTTATCATTATTTTTCATAATTTTCCGCATATTCTGTGATTTCTTTAAACAGAAAATGGTATAAATGGACTTTTATTAACCAACGTAAACATAAAAATGTACATTTTGAGACCTGATGATTATTTTAAAACGTTTTTGACTTCACCATGATCCAATATGTTAATGTTAATATTTAGTCACATTATTTAATAATAATAAATAATAACAATACATTGGATTTATATAGTGTTATAGTGTTTTTTGGGATGCTTGATAATTAAAGTGGATAGTCCAAAAAAAATAGTTTACTACTTCTATTCATCCAAACATCCACATCATAGCCTTTTATTGATATATATATAATTTATACTGTGACTGAACATAACTTTAAAACATTAGTTGCGTTTTATTCTCAGCTACATTTACAGCTACAGGTTAGCATCTCTATTAGCATCTGTTGATGCATCTGGAAGCTACTTCACTATTTCCATCATTCTCTTAGTATATTATTAGTCATCCTCTGCTTTTCTCACTGGTAGAAATCTTAACTTTCATGCAGATTCATTCAGAATAGTCCTGTACTCGGTGTTTACTTTCACTTTTAACGAGTCAAATATCTGATTATCTTGACCATGTTGATGTCTTGATAATTAGGTGGTTTATTTATTTGTTTTTTCAACTATTTCTTAACGTTTTTACTTGCTGAAATGTGGCCTAAGGGCTTACTTAAGGATAGAGGTCATGACCTCTGAGCCCTCGACGGTGGCGTCTGTGACGTATCGTAGTATATTTGACAATTTCCTCTTTGCAAACCCTCAGTTTGTGTGATTTCCAGCTCTGGTTCATTCCTCTCTGGGCTGATTCTCGCTGAGTTTCCACCTTTTGATCCACTGCCAAATTTTCCCAACCCAGCTCTTTTCTTTTTGTCTTTCTTGCTTTGAGTAATGTAATCGGACGGATTATTACCCAGGGTAACAGCACAAACGCTGAGAGGTTTTAAAAGGAAAAACAGCTCACATTTTTTGATGGTTTTTCCCTGATAATTGTTTTCAAGGTGGCTCCCAGCAGTCGTGTGACAGGCGGGAAGAGCAGCCGAGCACATTCTGTCCGCCTCATTGCACCCGCGCCCAGCCGCAACATGCTTGCTTACCCCAACAAAATGAAAAATCAATACACGTCTCCCATCTCCCTCGTCTTTTGCAGGACAATTGACCCTGACACCGTGATCTCTCAGTGTGAGTGATATTATTTCCACTAGGTTGGGCAAGAGGTAAGAGACACATTTTTCAAAAGGCAAGCGGAACACCTCTGAAGACACCTTCCTGCCAATGGACGATAAAGTCGAGTGGAAGCCATCAAACAAATGAAGAGCTGTGGCAGGTTTAGAGTCATTAAAGGCGTTTTTACTATCTATTTTAAAAAGAGAAACACAAAACTGTAGGTTTAGATTTTTGAGCAAGTAAAGTTGACTTGTAGAGACACAAAAACAGCTTCAACTGACACGAAAATTAGAATATAAAGTAAAAAAAATAGAAAGATTTGTCGTCTAAAATGGACGAAATGACATGAAACTGTTACATTAATCTGCAAATATTTTGATAATCGATCGATTTGAGTCATTTTTAAGAAGAAAATGTCCAAATTCTCTGGTTCCAGCTTCTCTTCTCTGATTATTTCCTGGTTTCTTTATTCTTCTATAATGATAAACTGACTGAAACTTCACAGGATCTAGAACGGAACCTTGAGGAACCCCACATTTGATTTGACATCAAACTATTTTAATAATTGATTAATGGATTAGAGTCATTTTTTAAAGAAGAAAACGTCCAAATTCTCTGTTTCCAGCTTCTCTTCTCTGATTATTTCCTGGTTTCTTTAGTCTCTATAATAATAAACTGATGATCTTTGGGTTGTGGACAAAAAAAGACATTTTAGAAATTGGAAATGGTCAAAAATCATAATTATGTGATAATTACAATTATTATTGTAAAGTTTATAATTCTAATTATATGTATTTTTTGTGTGTATTTTCCTTTTGCACATAAATGCAGAATTTATTTGACTTTTTATTTTATTTCTTAATTTTTACATATGTTAATGGAATTTTAAATAAAGGAATTTATTTTATTTTTATTTTTACATACGTCCGTCCTTCTCACACGCTGTCATTGTTTTAATTATGGATGGAATTATAGTGAAAATAATTGATTTTCCTTTTTTATGGTGACCCTCTAGGGGTCCCCGGACCCCACTTTGAGAACCATCGTATTAAGCTATGCATCTGAGAGTTGATTTTTAAGATAACCAAATATAATAAATTGTGTTTCCTTTTCGCGCAATTAGATGGTTTCTGGACTTAAAGGGACCAAAGATATTATTTAGCTGATTTTTTCTGGTCACTCAGGCTTTAATTTCCTTAAAACAGTCCAGGAGGGGAGTGAATTCCTAAAATTTTGCAGGGAATTCAGCTGTGAAACATCACAATAAAAGTAACTAGAAACGTCAGAATAGAAGTGGCCCCAGGTTGGATCCCTGAGGGACACCATATCTGACGGGGAAAACTGACTATAGCCAAATAATCTTAAATACAGCTTTTTCTCCTTTAAATGATGAATTTCTGCAATTGAAAACATCTATAATTACTTACCTCAGCATGATCTATATGAGCTTTGACTGTAATGTTCTATTCTTTGACGTTTCTGTCATCATCCACTGAAGAAGAAAGTGTTAAACTTCTCACAAATTTTCTGAATGATGAATCCTCTCAGTTTCTTGCTT